>PVKH010039206.1:0-11218 GCA_004027955.1 Chaetophractus vellerosus | reverse complement strand
AAAAAAATAAAATAAAAAAAAAATCTTTGACCATAAATATGAGTGTTGATTTCTGAGTTATCAATTCAATACCATTGGTTTATATGTCTGTCCTTGTGCCAGTATTATGCTGTTTTGTTACTGTGGGTTTGAAAATAGTTTTAAGATTGGTAAGAGTGAACCCTCCAATTTTTTTCTTTATCAAGAGAGTTTAGCTATTCAGAGTCCCTTACTCTTCCATATATATTTGTTGATTGGCTTTTCCCTTTGTAAAAAGAAGGTTGTTGGAGTTTGACTGAGATTGCATTGAATTTGTAAACTGCTTTGGGTAGAATTCATATCTTAACAACGTTTAGTCTTCCAATCCATGAACATGGAACCTCCTTCTATTTATTTAGGTCTTCTTTGATGACTTTTAGCAATGTTTTTCTGTATGCAAGTCCTTTACATCCTTGGTTAGATTTATTGCTACATATTTGATGCTTTTACTAGCTACCATAAATTAATTTTTTCCTTGATTTCATCTTCTGGTTTTTCACTGCTAGTGTATAAAACATTATTGATTTTTGGGTGCTGATCTTGCACCCCACCACTTTGATGAATTCATTCATTAGATCTTGGAGCTTTGTTGTAGATTTTCAGGATCTTATGTATATAGAATCATACCATCTGAAAATAGGGAAAGTTTTACTTCTTCCTTTCCAATTTGAATGCCTTTTATTTCTTTTACTTGCCTAATTGCTCCTGATATAAATTATAGTACAATGTTGAATAACAATGGTAACAGTGGATATCCTTGTCTTTTCTTGATCTTAGAGGAAAGCTTTCAATATTTCACCATTAAGTAGGATGTTAACTGTGGGCATATCATATATGTCTTATCATATATGCCCTTAATTCTTCCATTAATGCCTACATTCATATTTATTTTATTGTTGTATTGTAACATATTGAGTCCCTTCTCATTTCCATCTAGATGTATTTTTCATACAATTTCCTTGTATTTACCATGGGGTTAAAATTTAACATCCTAAAAATATAACAATCATATTTGGTTTGATACCAACTTGACTTCATTCTTGTACATATACACTGTTCCTATACCCCTTCATCCCACATTTTTTTTCACTTTTTACAGATTATATTTTTACACATTATATGTCCAAAACCATAGATTTATCATTACTTTTTATGCATTTGCATTTTAGTGCCTGTAGGAAGTAAGAAATGGAGTTGCATACCAAAAAATACAATAGTACTGGCATTTACAATTACCTCAATGATTACTGTATGGTGGTCTTTATTTCTTTACCCTGCTTTGAACTACTGTCTTGTGTCCATTCTTTTCAGGTTAAGAACTCCCTTTAGCAGTGCTTGAAGGGCAGGTCTAGTGGTGATGAACTCTCTCAGATTTTATTTATCTGGGTATATCTTAAAGTCTCCCTTGTTTTTTAAAGAAAGTCTTGCCATGTATAAAATTCCTGTTTGGCAATTCTTTTCTCTTAGCACTCTATGTATTTCAATCCACTGCCTTCTTCCTCCATGATTTCTAATGAGAAGTAAGCACTTAATCTAACTGGGATTCCCTTATGCCTAACATGGTGCTTTTCTCTTGCAGCTTTCAGAACTCTCTCCTTGACTTTTGCTTTCAAAAATTTGATCTGTATGTGATAGGGCCTTTTTTCCCCAAATATTTCCTGTTTGGTATTCTCTGAGCTTCTTGATATGCATATCCATGTCATTTGGTAAATTTGGGAAGTTTTTTGTCATTATTTCTTTGAATATTCCTTCTTCCTCTTTCTCTCTTTCTTCTCTTCCTGGTACCCACATAATTCATATATTGGTATGCTTTCTGCTCCTTAGGCTGACTCATTTCAATAGCCTTCTCTTCAAATTCACTGATTCTTTCTTCTTCCAGCTACAATCTGTTGAAACCCTCCTGAGGATTTTTCATTTCAGGAATTGTGGTCTTCAACTCCAATAGTTATGTTTGGTTCCTTTTAAAAATATGTCTCTTTATTGAGATTCTCATACTATTCATTCGTTGTTTTCCTGATATCTTCTATTTCTGTCTCTGTGTTTTCCTTCACTTCCTTGAGCATATTGAAGAATACTTTTTTTTAGAATATTTGTTTGGTATGTCCATAATCTGTTCTCCTTCATTAGTGTTTTCTGGATTTTTATCCTATTCCTTTGGATGGGCAATTATTTCCTGTTTCTTTGTCTTGTAATCTTTTTTGCACACTGAACACCTTAATTTTTTAAAATGTTAACTCTGGGATTTATTTCCTGGGGATGTCTGGTTTCTAGTTTATACACAGCTGGTGATATGACATAGATTTTCTCGAGTGTCAGCTCTCCTATCAGGAATTTGTCCAAGAAAAATAAAACTTCAGAGCCCTTTCTGTCCTTTCTGAGCCTGTGTCTTATCCTGGGTTTATGCTTGTGAGTGGCCTTAGGACTTACCCTGGTTACAAGATTTTGAATGACCTCTCTACTTTCCAAGAGTCTAACTCAATTGTTCCTTATACAACTTTCATTGTCTCAAGCTGCTTTGCCAGAAGAATGTATAATGGGAGAGGGGACACAACAGAGAAGTATTTTCAAGTTAATAGCTCTGCCAGGACAAGGCCAGGGACACACAAAGAAATAGCTTGCCAGCTCTAAACATCCTGAAGATGGGATGAGTGAGAGGACAGGAAGGGTAGCCAGAGCTTCTTCCACAGCTCCCCAAAGGTGTACTTTTTTTACCTGCCCAACAAATGCAGCCATTCAACTGTCCTCCACAGCTCTGAGGAAGCATACTGTCTTTAAGTCTCCTCTGCCACCTTTATCTGGCACTGGTAGAACAGTGATGACCCTCATAACAGGGCCCACAGTGATCCAAAATAGTTAATCAGAAGTTATGATCAGCCCTTGCCCACCCTGGATGTTGGGGAGGTGGATTTTTATGTCCCTCTCTGGCATGAGGAAGCTACTTCAGGGGCCCACTTCTGCTTGCCAGGAAAGTGGGGGGATAGGCACTTGTAACCAGAAGACAGCAGAGAGAAAAATTAACTGGTGTTTATTGCAATTGACCAGCCTTTTACTCCTGCTCTTCCCTGGACATGGTACTGTGTTCTACTGTATTTCTGAGTTTCAAAATAGTTGATTCAAACAGTTCATGTCTATTTAATAGTTATTCTGGTAGAGGTACTGATTTCTGGAGCTTCCTACAAGGCCATCTTCCCATAATCCAATTAGGTTTGTTGTTTCCTTTTTGTTTTGTTTTTTTTTTCTGAGTGTATCAAGACTATGCTCTTAATCTAAAGCTATTCCATAATTGAATTTTCTCCCAAATTCCATTATCTCTCAATTAGTACAATTTGGAGGGGTTTTGCTATGTATGTATCTCCTTCCACTCATTTTCTACAGATAAAATTGTTGCTGTGTTGTTATCTATTACATTTAAAAACTGTAGTCAATGTTTGTTTTATAAATGATCAAGACATTTTAATTTTTTTCTGATGTATTCCTGGACCATGTTGTTAAATTATATTTTATTCTAGATGATTGACAAGTAAAATAAATCTAGCGTGTATGTGCATTTATAAGATATGGCTATAAGTTAATGAGCTTAATTGTGTGTGTGACTTGGGAATTTGGTTTTACAATTTTATAGGCACCCCTTATAAGATTATAGATTTATTTTTCCTCAATCAGTTAATTTTTATGAGAACTGCCACACAATCTTTTCAGAAACAAAGCTGCTTATAAATACATTCAGAAATTTATAATGCTTTACAATCATCCTATTCCATAAGAGGGTCACATAAATTGGACTGGACTGGTTAGAGCTCAGAAAGAGCCTTCAAGCCACACTAGCAAAGAACTAGCCAGAGAAGCTACTGGTATTTGCTAAATGATTTTTCACTTGTTATCTACTTACAACACACACACCCTTTACCCAGTCGACTCTCTCTGTGCCATGCTCATCAGGCAGCTGTGCAAAGCCACCATCACCTGGCCCCTGACCACAAGCAGAACAAAAACTGGTGGAAATTCAGAAATTTCCCGATTTACTCACTATTGTTCCCTATTTTTATAATTTATTATCTTGAAACACCAGGATAAAAAGATTAATGGGAAAAATTATTTTCTTTGATTACCACTTCTCTTGTATAAAAGGGTGTTAGAAGCAAGAAGGGGCTGCTGGTGACGTTACTCCTTATTGTACACTGTCATCCAATTATTCTGATCCTAAAGAAATATCAGAAAAAGGTTTGAAGGAAACTTGGAAAAAATATCTATTAGGTAAATGGCTCTACAGATGAACATCTATAATGATCAGAAAATCTGTGATACAGATGAAATTAAGGCTACTACTCAATTATGTTTACTTACTTAAAATCACCTGAAATCGGGGTCTTGTGTTACAAAGTAAAAGAAGGAAAGATGTAAGGAGTAGTGGGGGGGGAGGGTTGATGGGGCAAAAGAGTCAATGGCTCTGTTGGGTGACAGAGGACAGAACCCTGCAGCATAGAGCAGAATTGATCATGGAGAGAGGCTGTAACTGTGCCGCTGTTTCCCTGCTCTATCTAAAGGCCTAGGGCACAGGATGCCTTTTTCTGTCTAATTAACCTGCTTCAACTCAGAATCAATTGTTCTTTCTGGATTCAGATACAATAGTAGGAATCTCTATGTTACTTTATCACTTTCCTCATTTATTCTTGCTAACTTTAAAGATATATTTTTATTTATTTATATATCCCCACCTTGCTGCTTGTTCTCACTGTGTTCATTTGCTTTTTTTACATTCTTCTGTGTCTGCTTGTCTCCCCATGCTGTGGCATCCCGCTGAGTCAGCTCACCACACGGCGGCTTGCCTGCTCGCAGCAGCTTGCCTGCTTGTGGCAGCTTCCCCTGCTCATGGCAGCTTGCCTTCTCGAGGAGGCCCTGGGAACTGAACCTGGGCCCTCCCATGTGGTAAACCAGAGCCCTACCAATTGAGCCACAGCTGGTTCCCAATTCTTGCTAACTTTAAACTATCACCACACCCTCACCCTCACCCCCAACTCTCCCTCTAACACCTCGCTATGTGATAATGCTCTACATCTGCACTGTTTAGTGTGTTCCCCCCTCCCCACATGTGGTTATTGAGCCCTTTAAAAATGGCTAGTACTACTGAGGTAATGCATTTTTTTTAACTTTAATTAATTAAAAATTAAATAGCCACCTATGGCTACACCCTGGAAATTTCTTTGAGTCAATGTCATAATTATTGTTACTTTGGACAATTTACTAGAGCATGTTGTGCCCTCTTTCCTTTCCTGTGCAAGAGTGGCAATAAGAAGTGCTACCTGTGAAAATTGACATCCTGAGATTTTGGCCTCTAAGGGGAGTGCAAGACATTTCCTCATTGCCTTCAACCTCCCTCCACCCGCCAAGACTCCGTTCATTCATAGGTCTCCCAGCCCAGTGAGATCAAGTGGCACTCAGGGTTGAGAATGTACATTCAAAGCACTTCTTGCCAGTGATCATAATCCAAAAAGACAGTGGTGGCAGTATATATCTTTGTTAGTGTCTACTGGACCTAGGATTGTAGGGGGCCAGCTGAGGCTTAATGCTCAGAAGGGAGAAGGCTTGCTAGATAACTTCCACAAGCCGCACTGTGTCCCTTCTTATCTTTCTTTCCTCTCACCTTCATTCTAGGACCAGATTAAGATATTTAGAGGCCCTATAGACTTAAAATATTGTGATGCTTCATTCATGTATCATTATAAGTGAAGACAACATTAAAGAGTAAAATAAATGAAAGGAAGTTCAAAAACGGTGAGCTTGCTTATTGGATTAACAAGAACTAACGCTCTCCATCTCTGGCTCTTTCGTGTTGGTCCACATTGCTGTCAGTCACTCAGTTATCCTCGCTTGGTAAGACCAAGAGCAGGCAGCCCAAGCCAGCAACCCTCTGGGGGATTGAAGTAAATGTGTTTTCTTAGTCTATCCTTTTCTTCTAACTTATTCTCTCTCTGTCCCCCTACTCTGAATTTTTTTTTTAAAAAAAGACCTGGAATAGGTTTTGGAGGAAATAGGAAAGGAAGATTTTGTGGTAATAGTTTATGTTGTTCCTTTAAGTCAGTGGTTCTAAAAATCAGCGTATAAAGATCACCTGGAGGTGTTGTTAAACTACTGACTGTTAGGCTCCTCCCCAGGGTGTCTGGCTTAGCAGTCTGGGGTGGAGCCTGAGAATTTGCATTTCTAACCGTTTCTGGGCGATGCTTATGACATTGGTCAGAGGACCTTATTTTGAGAATAAATATTTTGGAATTTAGGGTCAAAACTTCAGCTGGTAATGCTAGGTTATCTGGCATCCTTTGCCAGCTCTATCGTGTGTGTCTGTTCAGGCTCTCTTGGGATACATGAGGTACCTGGAAAGTGGATTTATTTAATATCACACATCTGGCATAGTTGGGTTTGAAATTCAGTTGCCCAAAACAGCCTGTGCTCTTTCCACATTGGCTGCTTCTCATTGAGAATTATTGGTCATAATTCTCCCAATAAAGAGAAAATATGTCACTAACGTCTCACTTTAAAATGGTGCCATTACTGGTGGCTGAGACTATAGGGGAAAAGGAAGGTTATGCCTATTCTGACTCTACCTCAAGACTGAAAAGCTCCAAAGACAGGAAGATTGTATTAAGCATCTTCTATGAGAGCCATCTACTTCTGAAAATAGCCCACATAACTTTGGGCTCCAAAGACACAATTTATAAAAGTCCAGATGTTCACAGACACTCGGCAATCAATTTCAGCCTTGGATAATTGCACTCTTCCTATCCAAGGGCAGTTTCAACAGGATATAATATATTTTGTTGGGGGTTTCTCTAAGTATCAATAGTTCAAGAAGTGCTCTTATAATAACCCACTTTTTCCCAGTTAGTGGCTGACCTCCACGAAACATTTTATTATAACTATCATATCAGTTATCAAATCGAGGAATTCTTAAGGAGATAGAAAGTCTTATCACTTCCATTTTACAGATAAAGCAGTCAAGGCCCAAAGACTAAATGATTGCTGTGAAGCCTCATAGACTCCAAAGCCCTTCTCCGGGGTCTAAGATGTAGAAACGGAAACAAAAACAAAATTCTGTGGTATGAAATATCTGTCTTGTCATCTCCTAGCTTAAAAGAGAGTGGAACTTTCTTACAAATTTGTTACAACTTATATTTGATTCATGGAGCAACAAAACATCTCTCTTTCCCCCTCATTATTTTTTGTTGTTGAATTTTAGTAAGTTTAGACATGAGAATATTAAATATCAACTTGTCAAAAGTTTAGCCTATATTTTTCTTTTCTGTAAGTCATCAGCTGTATACAGAAAAATCTCCCTAGGCTCAGAGCTTTGTGAAAGCACAGAGGGGACTTAGAATGTGTACATTACCCTATTTATTTTACTTTTGTTCAGTCCTACCTTTGTGGCAAGTGTGATTGTGTGTAAATATTGACAGTCCATTGGAGCAAGAAGCAGCTTTTTGTTCTGGGAACATCCCAGGCTTGCTGCCAGAATAATGCTTATCACATCACTTTGAAATTACCTATTTATTTGCCCAAGGTCCTGGAGGACAGAAACCGTTTTTTTTTAAATCATTGTATCCCCTGAAACATAGAAGAGAGTCTTGTGCATGGTAGGCATGGGTGCCTGATCCATTTGCCTCTCTAGGTACAATTTCTATCTTTATACATTCTGCTCTGTGTCTGGTAGACTGACCCACATGGAAGGTATCAACGAACTCCCTTGGGTTCAGCAAGTGAGGTGAGAGACACCCATAGGAGAGTAGGGGGCTGAGGGAAAGGGGCGAGGTAGGTCTTCCCCTAGTTCCCTCCCTCCTGGGTTTTCATGGATTGGCTCAACTCATCTTCTAAAAGCCACATAGCAGTGATTAAAAAACATGTCACAAAGCTGTGCAGAGCAGTGGCAGTCATAGTCCTAAACAGAGGGGAGAGAAGAGAAGAGGAGAAAAGAGGAGGGGGTAAGGGGAAGGAAGAGAAAAAAAAAGAAAGCATGTAATTGATATCCTTTCCAGAAACCTGAATCTTCTAGGCTGTTGATTAGAAAACTATTTAAAGTGACTTATATGTTTTGCTGTTAAAATACAGATCAATGAGACTTTTTATAAAAACTATAATGTATTCATATTTGCATTTTCACAATGTTTATTTTTAAGTACTGAGGAATTATATACATCTATACCTGAAAGAGACCTGTTTCAGGCTATTTGATTAGCCATCCAGAGCAGACTTTTTCTTACTCGTTCTTTTTAAACACCTTACAATGTCCCATATTCACCATACCAGTCCCTTTGGTCTGGGTATACTTGTTAAAGTCGTAGGAGATGTCTTTATTATCCAAGATGATTTGGTTCCAGGTTATTTAGAATTGACAGGTTTGAATGCTTGTTTAATCTTACTCAATTTCATGTTAATAACTTGAACATGATTAATCTCAAAATGTACTCAGAAAATCAGGGACTCTTAGACATGAAATATTTCCCTACTTTGAAACCCCAAAGGATATTTTAGCTTTTCCTCTAGCATCTATCAATTCTGCCTTGAATCGGTTTAGGGCACCTACAGGGTCTTTACTCCACTGTGTTCCTCAGCCCTTGGCCAGTTGATTGGCACAGTGTAGACGTGCAACACATATTGTTGGGATAATCTAAGAGATAATATAGTCACCTTATGATTTAAAGCAAGAAACCAAATGCAACTGTTTTAAGGGATGGTTATATAGCTTACATTGAAACCGTATGTTCAAGGCAGTTTAAATCTGCCTTGATAACTTGACCCAGCACTTCTGTTTCCTTCCTCTATACTTGACACACCAAATTCAAACCCTTTTCAAATGACAGCCCCTATATCTCAAGTCAGTTATTTTACTTTTTCTCTTAAGTCCTCTCTTCCTGCTTAAGACACAGTTCTTTCACTTCCTACAGTGTAATCATTTCAGTTCATGTTCATTGAAACAGACTCCAGTTTGTTACTATCTCTCTTCCCCTGTGCCCCCAAATATACAATTGCAGATTTGGTTTGATTACTACCGGATGTCACAAACTCTTCCTCTCATGTTCTGGATAAATACCTATTATAATGCTGAATGAAATGCCATTGTCTCTAAGGAATGAATTACTGCATCAAAATCACTTAAATGAAAAGACAACTGTTTAACTATTCATCTATAGGGAATGACCCACTCTGAGAGTTTATTGAGGTCTGGCTTCTCAATAGAAAGGAATTATGTTACCTAAATAGCAACCACCCCATGTCACAATGAAAAAGTGCTGGAAAAAAGACATCATGAATACATAAGTATTTTTTTTTAATTTTTGTAAAAATGCATTCCATAGACCACTAAAAAAAACCGAAACACAACAACAACAAAACACCAAGCTCAGTAACACGAGTCAGAAATGTGGACCAAGAAGGAAAATAACACATATCAAACTTAGGTTTGCACACTGGTCAACATTTTGCAAATTCTTAAAAATAATTTATAATTGTAATATATTTCCATAAAGTGAACACACTAAATATTACTGTTATCAAAAAAGTTATAACTTTAAAAATTATTCATATTTACTTTCTAGGAACCCATGAAATGATAAACTGTATCTATTTAATTTTTTTTTTTAAGATTTATTTTTATTTATTTATATATCCGCCCCCCCTTGCTGCTTGTGCTCGCTGTGTTCATTTGCTTTGCATTTTTCTGTGTCTGCTTGTCTCCCCCTGCTGCGTCAGCTCACCGCGCAGCAGCTTGCCTTCACCAGGAGGCCCCGGGAACCGAACCCAGGGCCTCCCATGTGGTAAACCAGAGCCCAACCAATTGAGCCACAGCCGGTTCCCTATTTAATTTTTACTTCTTGTTTGAGACATAAGACCAAAACATTGGTGGATGACCCAGATTATTCATGCAGTGAATTTTCTTTTCTTTTCTTTTCTTTTCTTTTTCTGGATGGGAAGGGAATCAGGGACAGTCTTCTCTAGTTTACTGGACTGAGACGTAGATGTTCTTGGCCTCAAGAATAATTAATTATAGAAAGGTAAATCAATACTGTATGATAAAGCTTTTCATTTAGATAAGGGGAAAAAATCCAAAATAGATAGTATCTTCATATCATATAGGAACTACCAATGGCCAAGTACTTTTAAAACCCTTTACTACAATTCCACAGTCAGTTAAAAACTTTATATACTTAATTATAAGGCAGCACAAATAACTTATAGAAATAGGACTAAAGGAGAGTAAAATTTGAGAGCAGAGACAGTACTTGGAATGTATTGTGTGTCATAGACCATTTATAGGAGGGAGAGTCTCCATTTTTGGGATTGTCAAATTTATTGAGCACCAGATTCTCACTTGTTTGAAATATACATTTTCAAGTCACATACCCAGAAACTCTGATTTGGTAGGTCTTGAGTAGAGTCTCATAGTCTACATTTCAAACCACATTCCTATTGACCCTGATACCAGTGGTCTTCAGAGTAATCTCGAAGAAACACTGGACTAAAATCATCTTTAAAATGTTTCCATTTTGAGGTGGTTTTTGAAGTTTGTGTGTCTGATTTTGCCTTCAGAGCAAACTGTTGGGGCTACAGGGCACTAATCACAGAAGAGCAGTGAGGCCGATTTATGGATGTTTTAAAAACATTTTGAACTAATTTTAGACCTACAGATATATAGATTATTTAAAAATGCCCAGATCTTAAATTGGCCTTCCATGATGCAGAGCATGATAAAAATGATAATACATGTGAGTGGGCAGCAGCATAACTGAGCTCTTTCTTTGCTTCTTGTCTGCCTTGTAAAATGACTCACCCACATCTATTTATATAGGTTTCACTATTTTAATTGAGAAAATCATCACCATGTATTGATATATGGTGAAGACTATTTTTTAAAGTATTTTCATACTTTAAAATATGATACCATTCAGTTTACTGGGTGGTGGGACCACACCGTATTCATAGCATTTATATTGTCTTAAAAATTGTATAAATTTATAACATATTCTGATTATTTACTGCTAAATTTTCCATTAAAAAGTATCTGGGGCCCGGCTAGATAGCTCAGTGGATAAAGAGCACGCTGGGATACCACATGGGAGGCCCTGGGTTCGGTTCCCGGGGACCTCTCTTAGCGGGCAGACCGCCTTGAGAATGGCAAGCCGCCATGGGTGGGCCAGAGCTGCCGTGGGCAGGG
>PVKH010039205.1:0-11217 GCA_004027955.1 Chaetophractus vellerosus | reverse complement strand
CTCTAATGAAATACAGGTTACCATTTCTAACTACGTATTATTTGGGCCAATATTTTAACAACCTTTTCGAGGAAAAATATTAGTTCAAGAGTAAAGAAGCCATGGACTTCAATCTACAGAATTTCTGATTTAAAAGAATTTTTTTTAAATTACTATACCCAATAGAAATGCTCTTAGTTCATTTGTTAAGAGTGAATTGAACAAAAATGAAAAAGGCTTAGCTCACAAACTGTGAATATGTACCTTCATACAAGAGTACAGATAAATATTATTTGTGAAAACCCAAATAGGCTGACAATAGAATCTGAAAACTGGATGTAACCTTAGATAAAGTAATTCCTTGGTTTGCTCAATATAACACAGCATGTAACAATAAAGTGTTACAAGAGTCTCTATTACCTTTTGTAATACTCTCCTGCTTCACTTCTACTGCTCTCCCTTTCAATGGGTAAGCTAGGTAACCCTGAGGTACTCCTTTAGTCCTCTGAGGGAAGTTCTCAGACTTAAGGACTAGCTTCCTGGGTTCCTTCTCTCTTCCTTCAGAAGGTCCCTGACTCGGGCCTGTATAGTTTGGCTATATAGTTCCAAACTTTCTCCTTTCTTCCCTTTCCTGAAATTAGATATATAGGCCTATCATATGCCAGAGTTTTATTGACAGGGAGACAGATGGGTGCAACAAAAATAACTGAGCTAAGATGCTAACATCATTAGACATTTGGAAAATGCAAATCAAAATCACAATAAGATACCATCTCACGCCCACAAGAATGGCTATAATTTTTTTTTAAAAAGGGAGAACAAGGGGTATTCAGAGAAAGGAACCCTCATGCATTGTTGGTGTGAATGTGAAATGGTGCAGCCATTGTGGGAAAGTTTGGTGATTCCCAAGAAAGTATATACCTTAAAGAACTGAAAGCAGGGACTTGGACAGATATCTGCACATCAATATTCATAGTGGCATTAGTCAAAATAGCCAAAGGGTGGAAGTAACATAAGTGTCCATCAGTGGGCAAATGGAAAAACAAAAAATATATATACTCACAATGGAATATTATTCAGCGACAAAAAAGAAAGAAATTCTGCAATATACTACAATATGGATGAACCTTGAAAATACCATATTGAGTGAAATAAGCCAGGCACAAGAAGATTCCTAGTGTATGATTTCAATGATATGAAAAAACCAGAGAGGAGTGGATGTAGCTCAAGTGGCTGAGTGCATGCTTCCCATGTACAAGGTCCTGTGTTTGATCTCCAGTACCTCCTAAAAACAAATGAAAAAAAGAAAAACAAAACAAAACAAAACCAACTCTCTCACTGAGGAGCAGATGTAGCTCAGTGGTTGAGCGCCTGCTTCCCTCCTATGAGGTCCTGGATTTAATGCCTGGTATTTCCTCAAAAAGACAGACAAATAAAAAAAACCCAGAACATACAAATTCATAGAGACAGAAAGAAGATTACATGTCACCAGGGGTTGGGGTAAGAGTAGCAATAGGGGTTGGGGAGTTAATGCTTAATGGCTTCAGAGTTGCTGTTTGGGGTGATAAAAAAGTTTTGGTAATGGATGGTGGTGATGATAGCACATCATTGTGAATGTAATTAACACCACTGAATTGTATACTTGAAAGTGGTTAAAATGGGAAATGTTATGTTGTATATCAAACCACAATAAAAATTTTAAAAAACAATAACTGAGATAGAGGTAATAAAAGCTCTAAAAACTAGTAAGCCATCTAAATGTCCCAAAAACTCAACTAGATATTTTATGGAAGCTGAATACTAAATGGATGACACACTCTTTTACCTGTGAAAAGTCATGGAAAGTTATTTCCTCATGTTATATAAATCAGTATAATGATTTCAGGGTTCAAGTATTTCAGAAAAACTTATTTTATATTTTATCAATGGTGACGTGGAAAGAATATTGACCTGGGAGTTAAAAAACATGCACTAAATCTGGTTTCCTTCTTTCTTGATGAGTGAACCTTGGAAAGTAACATAACCTCACAATACCTAAGTTTCTTTATCTGTAAAGTGAGGGTGTTGGATGAGACCAATAAGTTTAACACATAGTAATAACTTTACATCTAGTGTTCTAAAAGTAGCTTGAAGGATCACAGTGGGGTTTGGGGATGTTGGTATGGGGTATTAAAGAGGTAAGGACATGATTCTGGGCCCATCACTCATTTACAGAAGGCTGCATTTGTGAAAAAGGATTACAAACAAATCCTACTAGATTAAATATTCAAAGATCCTTTTCAACTCTAAAATTTCATGATACTAAATCAAAGTGTCTAATAAACACATTGTTAACCTATATGCAGTTACTGTAGGTCCTTAAAAGTTACATAGTTACATTTCTTAAATAATTTAGAATTCTTTATTTTCAAATTTTTCATTATTTTGGATTGGGATTACTCTCCTCTGAGAATCTCAATCATTAAAATTTTACAATATAATGTCAGTGAACATGTAGTTCACTTCTGGTTTTCAGTGACCAGCAGAGTGCGTCCAAGATGGAAATGTGACAAAACATTCATCTTGCTTCCAACTTTGATGGACTATCAGAGTCAAAATTATGATGCACTAGAAAAAGCAAATGAATTACTTTTCTTCCTACCCTGAACTCAATGTTAAGGTCAAACACCACCCCCCGCCCCCCCGCCCATTCAAGGTCACAAAATCTATTAAACACAATCTTTTCAAAAGATGAAACATCAAATAATGACAGGAAATTCAGTTGATTTTGCAGAAATTTTTTTTGCCTAAAAGCCGTATAACAGAATCTTTTCTGTAACTTAAAAAACTTTGTCATCACACTTGCTCTTTTGGTCTAAAGTGATGCCAATATTAGAGTTTCTGATTCTCTGGGGATGGAGGGACAATAAGAGTATTTTTATAGAACACTGTGTATTTTTATAAATTTGCTAGATGGCACAGAAGTAGAGTAGGAAGTTCCAGTTTTCTTAATTCTCTAAACATTACATAATAAATTTGAAAATACTTCTCACTACAACAGCAATTAATATTCACTTCTCTTATTGGGTTCTTCTGATATTCATAAACTTACAGACATTATTCCTTCAAAACTGCAACTGTGTATGTTTGATTCTGTTTCTCTGCTTTTTACTCTTAATATACATACATCTTAAAAACAGAAAATAGGCTCAGGACAGTAAAAAACTGTGCTCCAAGGTCTCCTACAAACATCATTCTATATAGCCATGTAAAAAACATCCAGGATGGGAAAATAAATGTCATATGTATTTTCATTTATTTAGCAGGATGTCATGCTATTTTAAACAATCAGATCCTTACACATTTATCTGATCCTTGCTTATCAGGAAATAATAGTAAGTAGCTACACTTAATGTAACCCACAAGCTAATGGTTTACTCACTGGACAGCTGTTAATCTTTCAGCATATCAAAGCATTTAACAAAAATCAAAACAACATCCATCCATCCTAAATCCTTCATCCTTGGTAAGAATGGAGGGAGATACAAAAGTAACTGTCGTGCTAGAACCAAAAACTTCTTTGAATAATATCACAAAATGTTTATTAAATAGTACTAATGAAAAATTAGTTAACCTGCTTAGGTTTTAAACTGTTTATTCAATAATAGTAAACATTTATTAAGTACTATATGCCAAGCACTCTTCAGACTTTACATATCATTGACTCAGATGCAGAAATTGCGGTGGCTAAGTAACTTGCTCAAAGTTACACAGCTAATAATTGGTGGAGCTGGGGTACAAACTGATGCAGTCTGTCTAAAGTTTTAGCTCACAGCCACTATCACTACAGTACTATACAACCTCTTAATCTACCTTTCTGTTTAATATAAAAGATCCCAAAGGAAACAAAAGCAGCCAAAAAAGTGAATTAAGATCACCTTTATAACATTAAAGAATGATTACAAACGAAAGTGTAAAACCATGAGTATTCAAGAGCATAAAATTGTATGGTATGTGTAAATATAACTAGTACAATAAATACAAATTTGACAATTCAATACAAATTCTAATAATATTGTATATCCATGTCTTACCTATATCACTAAGTCTGGAAATACTAAAACTAGCATAATCAACTCTTTCCCATATTGACCAGGGGGTTTTATGACCCCAGGGAACTTGGAGAAACCTGCTTCTTTCTGAATTGCTTCTATACCAGGAGTATAAAACCTTTTTTGTTCCATGGATGCCTTTGCCAGTCAGGTAAAAACCAAGGACCCCTTACAAAGTCCACACTATACTGAGTATTAGTTAATAAATATATCACATCCACACCAACACATCCCCACAAGACTAATGTTTTTTTGAATTTCAATTCAAGCTCACGGGCCCCTTGTTAAGAACCCCTGTTCTATATCCTATTGCAAACTACTTATTTCTCCCAAATCCCAAATTTACTGATCATTGACATCTTTCTTCTAGTACTTCAAAGTTTTAACCCGACAATTTTAACGTGCACAGCTCAAATAACCTATTCTTTAGGCCAATAAAATAAACAAAAAAATAAAGGAATAAAACATTAGAAAAAGTCATACTAAGCAATGAAAAAGGAACAGAAAGGCAAGGATGAGCATATCAAACAATTCATGATTTGTATATTATCAATTTACAACAGGCTATTAAATTTGTGTCATATGAAGGCTTCTAAGACACATGAGCTGATGAGATGACTAGTTAACACCCTAAGATGTTCCACATATTTAATTCCTTTGGTGAAAAACAATGACAACGGGGAGAAATTGCAGGGAGAAAATGGAAAAAAGACATGCACGTGGAATCAGGAAGGGATGTTATGTAGGTTATGAGGATGACACACCGGCATATGAGAGGTTTCTGGGTGCTGCCAGCTCATTGCAGCACCAATAGGGTAGTGTTTATTTACACACTACCTGGAAGAAAGCCGGCAAGCTTCAAGTGTACTATTAAGTTAATAATACTGATGAGAAAGGAGGGCAAACGCAACTGAAGATCTGTATAGTCAGATCCACTCCTGGGCCCCAGGAGCAGCTGACCGAGTCCAGATCACTCCCCCATCCTACGGTCCCTTTTCAACTTACCCACAAAGGACAGGCAGTTTAGGTTAGTCCTCCGCCTCCTCCTACCCTAATTACTCTAGCCTTAATTTCGGGGTAGCTAAAGCGAGCGAATGGGGTTAAGAGAAAGGAGGGCGACTTAGGGAGGGTCAGTGCCTGTGTTCCCTAGGGGGCTGACCTCCCAGCGCAGGCACGGCTGCCACCGCCACAGGAAACTGGGGACCCGAGGCCTGGCGGCCGCGCCTCTGCAACCAGATTCCGAGCCCTGCAGCGTCTCCTTCCTTACCTCGCTGCCCTACCACCACCTCTCCGCGGTCGCCACCATCGCCCCTCCCCGCCCCCAGGCTCCTCACAACACCGCACCCCAGGGCCCGCGGCCACGCGGCAGAATCCCACCCCGACTCGCCCTCAGATTTGCTCGCCCTCCCAAGGGTTTTCCTCAACCTCTTCTTCTGAACGCGCCGAAGCCCTCTAGCATGGGCTCCGCTTTGCTACCTGGATCCGCTTCTTGTGTCGCCTGCGTTCCGCCATGTTGGCCGCTCCTCCCGGTTCCTTCTGACGTGGAGTGAGGAGGGGGGCGGTGTAAACCTCGCGAGAGCGCGCCTCGCGGCCCGTTATGTAACTCGCGGGCTGGCGCCCGGGAAGTGGCGAGGTCCGAAGGAGGCCCGGTACCAGGTGTGTTTTGCGGTCCCTGGCCTCTTCTCCGCTTTTCCTTTGGCTCCTATTGTTGCGGAAACTGGAAAATCCCTGGAACGGGGTGTGGCTCCGGTGGGGTTGCGAAGAGGGAGTCGAGAAGTGGATCAGAGAACGAAAGTACTGGAAAGAGTCCTTGGTTCTCAACCTGAGGGAGCATCAGACTCACCTGGGAAGTTACCAAAATACACATTCCCAGGCCACACCCCCTCAGCGTTTGGGGTGGGGCTTTTCACAGAGGAATTTACTGAGGCCAATTAAATCCTAGATGGCAGTTTCTATAATTTTTTCAACAAGCCCCGCCCCACTCCTCACGTGTAAATTTTACTGATCCTATATTAAAGATGAGAAAACCAAAACCACTGAAGGGCAGAGATAAGAACTGACTTAGCTCAGACCCCACTGCTGGTAGGTGGCCAAGCCGAGCCTTAAGTCAGTTCTCTTTTCCCTACAAAGTGCCTGTAGTGTGGCTTATCTTTAAAACTAACTGGATTCTCCATTCCATTCCCCAGTTTGCTTCTTAAAACTTTAGACCCCAGGGAAGAGCAAGTAAGATGAGTAGGAGAAAGATTCCAAGAAGTTGGGAATGAAAAACGTGACTGGCTGCAGGCTACTTCAAGTCTGGTAAATTACTATTATAACTATTGTTATTTTAGAATTACCTAGACCAAAGTGTTTAAATTGCTAGGAAGCGCTTAGATGAAATTCCCATGACTTTAATGATGATTTTAAGGTATTTTTTTTTAATTGTGGAAAATTGGGAAAATACAGAAAACTAAGATGAAGAAAATTAAAAGTGACTGTTGGGGAGCAGTTGTTGCACAGTGCTTGAGTGCCTGCTTCCCACACAGGAGGTCCTTGGTTCAATCCCTGGTACCTCCTCAAAAAAACAAAGCAAACAAACCCATTGTTGTTCCACCCAGATATAACTAACTACTGTTCATATTTCAGTTTATTTTCATATATATTTTTCATATTTCTATATTTTCATCTTCCCCAAACGGAGATCATCTTGTATATGCAATATAGTAGCTTGCTTTTTTCAAACTTATTATATTGTAAGCATTTCTTATGTCATTCCTCATTTCCCATATTATGTATTTAACCTAATAGCAATGAAATATGCAATTAGGACAACCAATGGCATCTTGGTGCCTAAGATAGCTAAACTTCTTTCTTGGACTGTGCAGTTCTGGCCTCAGGGAACAAAATCAGAAAACCATTTGGTTCCTTTCTCCTCTACAATCTATAATTAGGTTGTGTGTGGTGGGAAGGGGCTAAGAAAGAATGAAGATTCCTACCAATTAACCCAAAACATAATCTTATCTTCTAATTTAGATACAAAATGTCTTTATTTTCTTCAGTCCCTCTCCCCACCCAAAATCATGATTGGTCTGTTTTGTGGGTTTTTGTTGTTGTTGTTGGCTCCCTCGTCTGTCTGCTCCTTGTCTGCTTGCTGTGTCTGCTCATTGTCTGCTTGTCTTTAGGAGGCACTGGGAACCAAACCTGAGACCTCCCATATGGGAGGCAGGCGCCCAACTGCTGGAGCCACATCTGCTCCCCTGTGTTGTTTTATGTAGAGAACACTGGGCTGTTCTCAAGGGGAGCTGATGTATAAATAAAAATTATTGAGTGCTTACTAGATGCAAAATGTTAGACTAAGACTATGGTAGAGAATGAAAATCCTTCTGGATGATGCCTCTCCCTCAAGCTACTACCTTACTATCTTCCTTTCACCTCCAAACCTTTAGAGAAGAAATCAATTTACTGCCCCCATGGTCTCACTACCATTCATTCCCTAGCCTACAACAATTTGGTTTTCTACCTCCACCATCGCTGATAATTCTCTTGTGAAATCCAATGGCTTCTTTTCAGCTAGCATCTTCTTTGACCTTTCAACTCTCATTGGGGAACAGATATAGTTCAGCGGTTGGGTGCCTGCTTCCCATGTACGAGGTGCTTGGTTCAATCCCCAGTACCTCCTAAAAAAAAAAAGAAGAAGAAGAAGAAAAGAGAAATGCTACTAATTTTGTATGTTGACCTTATATCCTGCCACTTTGCTGAACTCATTTGTTAGCTCTCTTAGCTTTGTTGTAGGTATTTCTGGATTTTCTAAATATAGGATTATGTCATCTGTGAATAGTGAAAGTTTTACTTCCTCTTTTCCAATTTGGATGCCTTTTATTTCTTTTTCTTGTCTGATTGCCCTAGCTGGAACTTCTAGCACAATGTTGAATAACAGTGGTGACAGTGAGCATTCTTGTCTTGTTCCTGACTTTAGAGGGAAAACTTTCAGCCACTCCCCATTGAGTACAATGTTGGCTGTGGGTTTTTCATACATGCCTTTTATCATTTTGATGGATTTTCCTTCTATTCCTATCTTTTGAAGGTTTTTTTTAAATCAAGAAAAGATGCTGGATTTTGTCAGAAGCCTTTTCGCATCGGTCAAGAAGATCATGTGGGTTTTTTTTCCTTCAATTTGTTAATGTAGTATATTAAGTTAATTGATTTTCTTATGTTAAACCATCCTTGCATACTAGGAATAAATGGTCATGGTGTGTAATTCTTTTTTTTTTAAGATTTATTTTATTTATTTATTCACTGTCCCTTGTTGTTTGAGCTCACTGTCTGCTGTCTGTGTCCATTTTGCTGTGTGCTCATCTTCTCTTTAGGAGGCACCAGGAACCAAACCTGGACACCCCATGTGGGAGAGAGGCACTCAATCGCTTGAGCCATCTCAGCTTCCTGCTTTGTTGTGTCTCTCATTGTCTTTCCTCTGTGTCTCTTTGTTGTGTCATCACCTTGTTGTGTCAGCTCGCCATGCCTGCCTGTCATGCCAGCTCACTGTCTTGCTCATCTTCTCCAGGTGGCACTGGGAACCAAACCTGGGACTGCATGTGGTAGGTGGGAGCTCAATGACTTTTTTTTTTAATTCTTTTTTTTTAATTCTTTTTTTCCATCTGTTTCTGTTTTTTAGGAAGTACTGAGGCTCGAACCCAGGATCTCATCTGTGGGAAGCAGGCGCTCAACCACTTGAGCTACATCCACTCCTGGTGTATAGTTCTTTTGATATGCTATTGGATTCTATTTGAAGGGTTTTCTTTTTCTTTTCAAATTTTTGCATCTATGTTCATTAGAGATATTGGTCTGTAATTTTCTTTCTTGTAGTATCTTTATCTGGCTTTGGTATTAGAGTGGTGTTGGCTTCATAAAGTTTGTTGGGTAATTTTCCTTCCTCTTCAATTTTTTGGAAGAGTTTAAACAGATTGGTATTAATTCTTCCTGAAATATTTGGTGGAATTCACCTGTGAAGATATCTGGTTCTGGACTTTTCTTTATTTGAAGATTTTTGATGACTAATTCAATATCTTTATTTGTAATAAAGTAAATTGTTGAGTTCCTGTGTTTCTTGTAAAGTCAATGTAGGTTTTTTGTGCATTTCTAGGAATTTCATCTAGGTTGTCTAATTTGTTGGCATACAGTTTCTCATAATATCCTCTTATGATCCCTTTTATTTCTGTGGGGTCTGTCATAATGTCCCCCTTTTCATTCCTGATTTTATTTATTTGCATCTTCTCTCTTTTTTTCTTTATTAGTCTTACTAAGGGTTTGTCAATTTTTATTTTCTCAAAGAAACAGCTTGTGGTTTTGTTGATTTTCTCTATTTTTTTTTTCTTAATTTCATTTATTTCTGCTCAATCTTTGTTATTTCTTTCTTTCTGCTTTCTTTGGGATTGGTTTGCTGTTCTTTTTTTTTTAGTTTCTCCAGTTGTTCAGTTACTTCTTTGATTTTACCTCTTTCTTCTTTTTTAAAATAGGAAATTAGGGCTATAAATTTCCCTCTTAGCACTGCCTTCACTGGATCCCATTAGTTTTGATAAATTGTATTCTTATTTTCATTCATCTCAAGAGATCTACTAATTTCTCTTACAATTTCTTCTTTGACCCACTGATTGTTTAGGAGCATGTTGTTTAGCCTCCACATATTTGCAAAATTCCCCCTTTCCTGTCTATTTCTGATTTCCAGCTTCATTCCATTATGATCAGGAAAGATGCTTTGTATAATTTCAATCTTCTTGAATTTATTAAGAGCTTTATTGTGGCCTGACATGTGATCCATCCTGGAGAAAGGTCCATGAGCACTTGAGAAGACTGTATGACCTGCTGATTTGTGGTGCAATGTTCTGAATACATCTGTCAGGTCCAGTTCATTTATCACATTGTTCAAATTCTGTTTCCTTGTTGATCTTCTGTTAGTTGTTCTATCTATTGATGTGCGTGGCATGTCAAAGTCTCCACCTATTATTGTAGAGATGCCTGTTTCTCCTTTCAGTTTTGCCAGAGTTTGCCTCATGTATTTTGGGGCATCTGGTTAGGTGCATAGGTATTTATGACTGTTACTACTTTCTGGTGGATTGTCCCTTTTATTAATATATAATGGTCTTCTGCATCTCATCACTTTTTTAAAAAAGATTTTTATTTATTTATTTATTTATTTATTTATTTATTTATTTATTTATTTATTCATCCCCTTGCCCTGCTTGTGCTCGCTGTCTGCTTTCTCTGTCCATTTGCTGCACTTTTCCTCTGTGTCTGCTTGTATTCCCTTTGTTGCGTCATCTTGCTGCGCCTGCTCTCCACAGACGTGGGCCATCAGCTCTCCGTGGGCGTGGGCCAGCTTGCCCTCACCAGGAGGCCCCAGGAACCAAACCCAGGGCTTCCCATATAGTAGATGGGAGCCCAACCACTTGAGTCACATCTGCTTCCCCATCTCATCATTTTTTTGCATTTAAAGTCTATGTTATCTGAACTAGTATAGCTACCCCTGTGCTCTTTTGATTACTGTTTTCATGAAATACCTTTCACCAACCTTTCACTTTCAATCTATTTGCATCCTTTGGTCTAAAGTGAGCATATGGATGGCTCTTTTTTTCTTATGTATTCTGCTCTCCTGTGCTTTTTGATTGGGCAGTTTAACCCATTAACATTCAATGTTATTACTGTAAAAGCATACTTCAGCCATTTTATCTTTTGACTTTCATGTGTCATATCTTATTTTTGTCCATATTTTTACCTTTTTGGTAACTCTTTCTGATAGTCTTCACGTCTACACTCTCCTCCAATCCTCTCTCTTCTCTTTTCATTTTGGCTGCAGAACTCCCTTTAGATTTATTTATTTTTTTATTTATTACATATCCCCCCCCCACTTGCTCTTGCTGTGTGTCCGTTCTTGTGTTCCTCTCTGTCTGCTTTTTGTCTCCCCCCCGCTGCAGCGACGCGCTGAGACCAGTCACCGCGCAGGCGGCTTTGCCCCGCTTGTGGGCGGCTTCTGCTTCCATTCACGGCCGGCTCTGCTTCAGTTCGCGGGTGGCTGGCTGCGCTCCGTTCGCGGGTGACCTGCCCTGCCCGTGGCGGCTTTGCCCTGTTCGTGGCAGCTTTTTGCCCTGCCCATGGCGGCTCTGCCCACCCATGG
>PVKH010039204.1:0-11218 GCA_004027955.1 Chaetophractus vellerosus | reverse complement strand
CTCAATACCTCTTCCCAAACACCATCTCCTCCCTCTGCCTTTCAAACCCTCAAAATAAACTTTATAAACGTTTCTGTTTGCTTTCATTTGATGGGGTCAGTGCCTTCCTTGGAATTGTCCTCTTCTTATTGAAAGAAAAATAATTTAGGCCTTCTTTTGGTAGTTGTGAAAACTTGGGGGTGGAGAGAAGAGGAACCCTGATGTGTGACGTAAGGAAGGCCAGCACAGTGATTTTAGCATCCCCGGTAACACATGTTTATTTGTAAAACTTTCAACCTACCCTCTCTCCAGTCTCCTTTCTTCATAGCTCTTATAACCTCCTAACAATCTATATCCTTTACTTATGGCTTTTTCAAAAAAAAATACTCATTAACTCTCACCCCTGCTGAAAACATAAGTTCCACAAGGGGAGGAATCTTTGTTTTGTTCCCTGATGCATCCCAAGTGCAAGAACAGTGTCTGGCAGAGATTGGTGTTCAGCCAATAGATGCTGAATTGAATTGAAGATTATTCCTAAAGTGAATTGCAATAACTTTCTCTATTGGTATTTCATTTGCTCCCCTAGGCCATTCAAGAACCGAGAAATCTCAGTGATCTTGCCACACCCCCACTCCAAAAGGATGATATAACCTCTGCTTTAATAGGTAGTTTCACCCTAACACCCCAGTACAATTGAGCTTCTGTTAGCACTCAAAAGCTAACAAGAAGTAATAATGCAAAAACAAAATCCAGGTTGCACCTGAAGACCATCTTTCAGATGTAAGGTCTTAGAGGTCATTGCTCAGCCAGGGGGATTTTTCGCTGCAGTTATATTAAAGCCTAATATTTAGAAGCAATAATATAATCAAGTGTCTTTCCTGGGAGTGTACTAATATCATCCAAACTTTGAATTTAGGCAAAGTTTCTGATTAAAATGAATAAGTTGTTCCCTTCTACATGGAGCTATTGAAAGTAATTGTACATGCAACACTTACAGAGTGCTTTTTTTTCATCTTGTAAAGGGATAATTTGCTAAACTTGATTAAAAATCAGACATAGAACTAGATCTCTCTGAGATTGTGGCATATACTATTGAGCGACTTTAATAAAATTCAACATTATTATCTTTTTATTTGCTTTTACTCTGCCTGCAGGTACAATAAAATGAAAATATGTAAGCAATGGAGCATATTTATAATACTAGTCAGAGTGCCAGGTGGGTTGTAAAATAAATGTAATTGTTTTCAAATATTGAACCGGATTAGCATGGATTAACACATTCATTTTGAAATCCATAGCAGGAAGTATTCTAAACATGCCTTCAAACAACCCTTGTTACTCTGTTTATATCCTATCTCCTATCTCCTTACTACAAAATCACTGCCCCATAAAACAGGGAGCATTTTAACGCAGTTCATTTTCATATGGAAGAAATACAATTTATTAAACAAGACAAGAAAGCAGTTGTCTGCCATATTGAAGGCCATATTTGTAGTGATTTGCACTCTGGCTTTCGGCAGATGAAGAACAGTGACAGACATGGGAGCCAGAAATGTGACTGCAATAAATATTCATAACTGCTCCTGCCCAAGAAGCACTGGGATGGTGTCTGCATTTGTAGTACATGGTTAACAGAGGATGAATCGGGTTAGACTGTCCAACACACACCCACACCGAAGCCCTGAGCAATGCAACACTGAAATCACTCATCGAAGAAAGGCCTTGTTTAACTGGGTGATTTTGCAGTACCCTTGACTAGTGTGAGGTGAAATCTTTCAGATATGCCCTGCCGATGCCATCAACCCTCCTCTCTAACCTTAAAATAAACCTGCTTGAGAAAGCATGTTGTCAGTGTGTGATGTCCAACAGGAGAGAGTCAGAGAGGGAGGGGATGTGCTTTCTGATGCAATTTAGGACCTAAGGCCTATTACAAGAAACTTGGCCCATTTGAAGAAAAAAGGAAAAACAGTTCTCAGTGAATTGTACTCAGTGAAGCTGAAAGAAATGTGTATTATCAAGGCTCTTGAGAATGCTTAATATGAGCAGATCTTGATTCTCATGTTCTAGTTGTAGGTCACCCCTCATGTTCCAATGAAAGATTATGTAATAATAATAAAAAGCCTTATATTCATTTCTGTTTTTCCCGCAGGGCCTTTATCTAACTCTGCTATTTAGTGTCACTCATGCATGAAATGTTACTCAAATTTTCCAAAGAAATGTTGAATCTTCTGAACGAATCATGTTTTCTTTGATTGCTTTGGCCACTAGGAAACTCAGAGCAGCACAATCTGTGTTACTTTAGAAACTTGTGATATCTTACCCACTGGATTTCTATGTGCTACTTCTCTTCTGTCTTCATCCAAATATACTACAGGTTTTTATTTAGCCTGTTTTTTTTTAACTTTACTTTATTGTACGTGTTCTGGTAAATAAGGTTAAATCTTTTTTCAAGTGAACATTCTATATAATGCATGCACACATACATTAATTAACAAAATGAGCAATGGTAGGAAGAAGTGGATAAAATTGAGGAAGTTTGCATTATTAAGCAGAGATTCTTCAGTCTTCACCATATGCTGCTCAATTTCATAGATAGTATAACATTACCCTGTACCCATTTTAGATACATACTATTTTGAAACCCTTAACCTGATAGACATCCTTATGGTTACTGACTAATATCTAAATAGTTTTCTGAGGTGAAATACAACCAATTTTGCAATAGGACTAGAATATGGTATTACAGTGTTTTCTTCCGGCTGTTAGTGAATTCTGGATGCAGTACATGCCATCCCGTGTCATTTATTCTGGGGCAGGTGATTGCAGTTGAGATTTTGCCGTTAGCGTCAGGCACGTTTGTTCTAAGTGATGTAATTGATTGTTCCTATAATGAATAATTAGAAAGCTTTAACTTTTAGACCTTTACGGATTCGTCCAGCTTCCCAGAACAATTGTGAATGAGAGATCTCTTCAAGAAGGAAATAGTTTCTCCCTGCCCAGCTGTCATGGGGAACTCATCATACGCTCAGCTAGCGTAAAACTAACCTGACTCCGACTGAGGAAGTAGACTTTGCAGCAGAAAGCTTTGTTTGGGAGTCCCTTTGTGATCCAAATGTTGAATTCTTCAACGAAATACTTGGATGTTGTTGCAAGGGAGGGCTGCTACGTTTTACTATGCAGTTATGCATAGCTGTAGTGTAGCTAGGGAGTGAAAACAACAGATTTTATTGCCTAAGAATACTAAAGCAGGAATTTTTAAAAAATCTTGATTGTGAAATGTTATTCTCAGGCCAAATTGTGTTGTTTGTGCTCTACATCGAGTTGTCTTACAGTGCCTATTAAACGGCAGAGAGGATCACACAGCAACGGCTACAGAAAAAGACAAAACAGCACCAGTTCAAATTCTCCCACAGCCTGACCCCCACAGCTTACCCTTTCATGCTAGGAGCACTGACACCCACAACAGGAAAATACATAAAATGAATATTACAAGCAAAGAGAGCTAACTTTGTAATTGTTTTCTCCGATGCCATTTACCAGAGTTATAAAAAAATATGAATTAAAAAAAAAACTCAAAATTCAGCATTTTATTCACAGTATGTTTAAGCATTCTTTAGTTTGTTTCTAATTCTTTCAAGAAAAGATACTTCCACCAACTTCCTTTGAACATTCATGGTTGGAAGCATTTTTTTTTTTAACACTTCAACTTGACAACATGCACAACAAAGAGGAGAACTGGAGAGTTGAGTATTGTATGGCATAAAAAATGTGTCTTGAAAGTGAGTTGCCCAGTTATTATGCAGCTGGCAATCAAGAGACCTGGGTCTTGGTGTCAGTTTTGACTCCAACTATGTTACCTTAGACAAACAGTGTAGTTTCACTGGACCACATTTTCCTCATAAGTTAGATGAGAAGGTTGTATCTCTGAAAGGTTTTCTAAGATCAAACTGCCAATTATATTCACATTTCATCTAATCTATATAAAACTTATTTTCCTTGATTAGTTGGCTTTTTAGAGAAAAACAAATAAAATTATGTGTTTTTCGTCATTTAATTCCTCTCTACCTCCATGGGTGGTTCTCCATTCAGTTCCCATCGTAGCACACCTCCCCTCAGAGACACTGGTCCCCTAGCTTCACATCGTTTGCAGTGTGGGTACTGGCCCAAGGAAGTGTCAGAATTTTGAATAGAGGAAAGAAATGTGTATTGAATAACGCCCCGAGTTGATGAGCTCATGAAAAATCACTGAACTGCGTTCTCCATTATGTGTCTTAACAGAGAAACCTGTCCATTTGCAAATGATTGAGACTACACTTGAGTTTCCCAGGTGGCCCTACTCAAGTTTATTTCAAAGAATGCCAGACCAGAATCTTCTGATGGAGTCCTTTGCTCGTAGTGTTCAGAACCCACACTTAGCATTGGACTCAACTCCCTGCTCAGGCAGATTCCCCTATTTAGTATTTCCCATGCAGGACTTAACTATTCCTACTTGAGTCCTTGCTACAAGCCAACTGGTGACTCAAGTTGAAATAGACAATATCGCACTGTATTTATCATTTCCTAAACCTCCCAAGTACTCTGTATGTTTTCACATGTCCTCCTTCTGCTAAGTATGTTCATTTAAAGTATGTATTCTTTATTTGTAAACATTATTTACTCCTAATTTGCCAGTGAAATTTAAACATGGCTCTGAGACTTCACAAAGATAAGATCAGGGAATTTTAGCATTTTCGCAAACACCTATGTAAATGAGGGTTAAGTGGTGCTGATCTTTGGAAATATGAGAACTTTTGATTTTTGTGTCCACATTTTTGTGATACCTCACTTGAATAGCATTCCTCACATCACTCTGAAGGTGTGAAAATGTGGCATATGGTTTTCCTATTAATCTCCTTTGCCAATTTGTAATGGAAGAGGAATAAGCATTACCCAAGTTTCAAGGTAAAGAGAGAAATAGAGTTAAAAATAAACTACATTCTCAGTGCTCCATCCATGACCAACGCATGCTGTAGATCCCTCAGATGAAATCCATAGTCAAGGTTAACTGACCAAAGCAATCACTGGTGAAATTTGATGGCTCAATAGTAAGTCTTGCATGGCATTAGTTGTGAAGAATAGCTCGAATGTCAGTATTACACATGGCAGAAGTTATGCACAATTAAATGCTGGCAACCAGCAGCACTAAATAGTGCTATGATTTTTGCTGTCTATTAAGTTATTTTTTGATACTGCTCTATAAATTCCTTACCATTCATATATTTTACAAGAAGAGCCTCTGAATTCTGACAACCTAATAAAAGTTAGTGCTTTCTCGTGTCTCAAGAAACCGGTTATGACCCTGGTTCTAATACTTACCAGCCTTGTGACCTTGGACAAATAACCTATCCTGATCATATCCCATTATCCCACTCTGTACAGTTGACATAGTGATGTTTAGCATCTCTAAGACTCTATTAATTTTTTCATTCAAAAAACACTTATTGAGTGTCTACTTTGAGACAGGCACTGTTAGAAATGAGAAAGAACTACTCTGAGTATACTTTTATATTTCTAGACAGCCCAAATTACTCACTAAAATAACACTTACCATTCCATTCATCAGTAAAGGGTTAAGCAAAGCTGAATGCTTAAGATATTTTATTAGTTTGTTTTGAGGCATAATTCCTCTTTATTTCTTAACCTTTGTTATTTGCTCTTAATCTTATTTCCTATACATGATCAAGTCTGGTTTCTCAGATGCTGCTCAGTGAATTAGAATAGACAATATAAATTAATTTTGTGAATAAAATTTTATGAGACACTATATCAAATACTTCAGTAAAATCAAGATATATTATTATACCCATTGTAGATATTCATGGTCTAATCTTGTAATTATATTTTTTAAATTGGATTTGTACAGCCTTATTATCCAATTATTCACCCCATGCTGTTCATAGGTACATAAATGTTTATAGCTATGTTCCTTAATGTAGGTTCATTGTATTTACTAGAAAGAATAATGTCAGAAGTAATTTCCAGGATTGTTCTACTTTCCCTCTATTGTAAATAGAGGAGTTATGTATATATTCTCAATGTTATTTTCTTTCTTGAGCTACATCTGCTCCCAATTGTTATTTTCTTTCTTTAGATAAGACAAATTAATAGAGAATATACTATGTATTCTTTTTTCCAGTGCATAAGTTTGGGTGCTAATGTACTATGCAGTCATTTTGGGCAAAAGTACTTTTAGCATTGCAACAGCTGATGAAAGGAACATTCTTAAGTATAATGCCTTCCGTATTGAAGTTCTTCGGGAGATTATGAGACCAGGGAAGAAGTCTGAGGTATATATAACAAGTCAAAATTCACTCATAAAAATTTGTTGAGTGTCTGGCACTGTAGGCTCTGAAAATCCAGAGCTGACTATGACATGCCCTTTTCTGCAAGGAACTCCGTTTTATTTAAATGCTGACCATGTTCACTTAATAATGTGTCTATAAAACTTAAGTATCTGGATATAAATATTAATTTCCTTTACAGAAAAGCTACCTGGGACAGATGTGTGATACTTTTAAAACAGTTCCAGCTGGCATCCATGCATGGACACAACTGGATAGTTCTAATATTTTCAGTTCATATCTTTTGAGGCAACTTGGTAGTCACTGAATTATTGATTCCATTGGTTTTCTTCACTTTCAAATATCTTTAAACTATAATGTAAATTAAGTCATAATCATTTTTAGGTAGTAAATTTTCTTTGTAACTAATGAGGAATATATATATAATTGACAATTTCCTCTTAATTGAAAATGTCTCCCACTCAAATTCCTTAGTTATCAAGGACTAAACTAGATATAGGTGTGAGTGTGGAATATATAATCACTGATTAAAGTATCAAATTGGAACCTGGAGATAGTTATTCATAAATCATAAAATTTTGGATTAGAAGCCTTTATTTTACTGCTGAGGAAATGGAGCTCTATAGAAGCAAAGACATTTGCCCAAGATGCATTAAAAAATTGGAAGTGGAATCCAGGTCTCCCAATTCACCATCTGATACCCTTTTTATTATACCTTATTATATCCCCAAACTTGTTAATGAGGGTCATGAAACACAAATACCTATCTATGTCCTTATCTATATCGGTATATTCTGGAAATCATTTTTAAATGAATCAGATACTCTATATGTGGCTGGAAAGGTGAGTAGAGAAAATGTTTTTGTGTTGGCAACTGAAAATGTGAATCCACATCACCTTAACAGTTAAAAGGATGGAATAGGAACAGAATACACACAATTCTCTAACCTTCTAATCTTAGTAAAAGGCACACGAATATGCAGAGAACAAAGATATCTAACTTTACCTTGGATGCACCAGTGTGTTCAGTTTCATTGAGCAAAACACACTTTTGCACGCTCCCCAGGGTGCTGCCAAAACACAAATCATTTTAAAAGATGTATATTGATAAATAAAATTAAATAAGTAATTACTTTTAAAAGGTCTAGGTAACCTTTAATGCAAAGAACTCAGATGATGGAATTTTTATCCTTTGTCACTTTTTTTCCGTGCTTATAAATGGATTCCCACAGATGGACAGTATGATATTTAAAACGGTAACTGTAACTAATACTCTGAAAGAATAATATTTAATCTTTTTGGATAGTAAAGAACCTGGAAACTAAGTCAGATGAGCTACATTTGAGGTATTTAAATATACTTTTAACAAAGAAAAGGCTAGAATGAGAAAATATGAGAAAACTCAGTGTTGAATATTAAAGTCATTATTAGAGGAATTGGATATAATTTGTGAGGAAATCAGAGAAAGATGGATTTTGAATCAACATAAGGAACACTTTTCTAACCTACACTGGAGTTGTCTGAAAGTGGGATGGCTGCTAATGAGGCAGTGGTCTCTGCCTCTGAAAGTTTCAAGTAGATGTATCTTTTCTGGCTGATAGATAAGGAACTGCGAGCAATTTGTTGAACCAAATGACCTCTAGTCCTTTTTAACAAGACATTATTGAACAATTATGACCACAGGAATACAAAGGAAGTCTAAAAGCAGAGATTTTGCTTGGTTTCATTGATCTTCTAGAATGGTAGTGGCTGTGTGGAATTCTGTGTTGAGAAGGATTCTGAGGTCACCTCGGACTCAGTAGGACTAAGCATTGTGATTAGTTGATTAATGATGTTGCACTGCAGGAAAAGTGATGGAATGTTTTCACTCTGGCACTTATGCCTAGAATGTGTCATCCTAACCTTAAAAAACAATCTGTCTTTTCTCCATTTTCTAGATTTGATTTTTTCATTAATTCTATCTTTGTTCTTTGTGCTCCTAAGCATATTTGGTTAACTCAGCTTTGAAATTTCAATGATGAATAGTCTTTCATGTAGCAGGTTTTTAAAATTAACTGAAAATTATACATTTATAACTCAGAATAAGGCATGTGGTATATGTTATAATCCCTTTTAGGATGACTTATGATTTGATTAAAGATTATAATGAACAATCAGAGGATTTAACTAATATAAAATTTTATCCAAATTGGTTGTTTAAATTATTAAAAATATATCTGGCTTCATGTTTTGGGAAGCTTTGTGTCTGACTTCCACATGCCCTTTGTTCTTTTTTAAAGTTTGCCTGGCTTAAAGGAAATTATTCAATACAGAGCTCTATTATAAATGTGCTTTGACAATCAGGAGGCTGTATCTGTGGTTTTTATCTGGAGCCTCAACAGAGGTGATAAAGAAGTCCATGGCCTGGAATATAAATTCATACATTGACAAAACAGCAGCAGTGTCCTTCCTTAGTTTAAAACTTCAAAAAAAAGACAAAATTTTAGAGAGTTTCTGGCTCAAAAATAGCAATACTTCTAGGCTTTCCCCCCCAATCAAATCTCCATATCTTAAAAGAAAATGCATCGAAGAATATGAAAATTGTTACATTGAGTACCTACAGTAAAAAAAAATAAAAATAAAAAAGGTAATAGCTTCCAGTATTTTTACTTTTGCCAAATATACAAGTGTCATAAGACATTCAAATGTGTAATGACCTTGACTGAATTATAGGTTTTAAATTTTCATATAGATTAACTTTCCTAAGCAGTTTTTTGCAGACATTTATACACAGTTAAGCATTTATTCAGTGTCAAGCATGATTAATGTCTTTTTCTTCCATCTATTTCCCTTCTAAATATATTTATTTTTGACTATGCTCTCTAGTGAATTTTTTCCCCTCTGGTGACCAGGTACAGATAAGGTAATAAATATAGCAGAGCATAAGAACTGAGGATGGGCCATTGATTTGAGTTTTAATAGAAGTTACTATCAAATTGTGCAAATGATAGTTTACATGTAAAGATTTTTAATATTTTATATATATGTATTTAATGGAGATGAAAACCATAACATGGATGTATTAAAATACAACATGTCTTGCTTAAAATTTTTCTTACCTTACCATGTATATATCAACATATACTCTGCTAGGCAAGAGAAAAACAATAACGAATACTGCAAAAATGCTGAACTTGTTCCTGTTCTCAAGAGGAGTCTAGCAGAAGGAGACAGATAAGTGAAGCAGCAGTTGCAGGACAATGTGGTGTGTGCTTAACCTACCTTGGAGTCTATATAATATCCACCTAGCTAGAGTGTGGTAATAGCACCTCGGGAACGATGGCACCTGGGTGAAACCTGAAGAACAGTGTGTGCTACTGTGGTGAATGGGAGTAGAAGCCATGCCAAAGAAAGAAGCAACATATGCAAATGTCCTGAGTTAAAAGAAAGCAGGGTCCCATTCAGGAAACTGTGGATATAAAAAAGAAAAATAAATTTCCATGTTGGAGATACAGTCTTGTCTACACCTAATTATTTTCCAAATCACGCATGAACTCTCCAGACGGTCCTCTTTCTCCTTGACTTCTGCACTGACTGGCCAACAACGAGGCTGCCAGCTCTGCACTAGAATAAGTAGTTCAGCATTGACTTCAGAACAAAAGCAATTGCTTGATTCAGATCCAGGAGTATCATCGTCGTTACTCTCTCCTAAACTATTCACAGCTGAAAGCAGTACACCCATGAAATGTGCAGAGTTCTTTACATAAGCTGATTTTTTTTTTTGATAACCCTTCCTTTGATCCCATCTCACAAGCTACTTAAAATAAAATACTTGAGATTTTACTGTAACAGAGCACAGCACAAAAATGAAGCTGCCCTAATACCAGCAAGAATGTGCTCATGCTGCTTACAAAAGAGTGCCGTTCTTTATGGACCTTTCTTAGGACCAGCAGACAGATTTCCAGTTGTCTGCCCTTGGGCCTATAGGCAGTACTAGACCTACAAATACACTATTGTCTGGTTCAACATCCTCACTCTGCATTTCCCTCATCATAGCTCTCTTGACAGTAGGGAGAGAGCTTTCCCAGCTTGGACCTCGGTATATAGATCATAATCATTGAGCTGCAAAATTTGCTGATGGGGTAAAGGTGTCAGATTGCATGGAAACTGCTGAGGAGACCTGTTACACAGGCCCAAATATCAGATGGTATTTTGCATCCAAACAGTGGCCTCTCTACTGAACCCTGGAGATGGCTGAAGTCCCTCCAGGATAGCCTTTTAAGTAATCTTGAATTTTCACTGCAGTTTGTTCAACCTTTGAGAGGAAATTTATGGCTTACAAATAATGACAAATGAAAACAAGAGGTCACTGTCAAGCACCCAAGCTGTGGTAGTTCTCTTTGCCACCTGGGAAATCGTGCCATCTGCAATATTAAGTATACCAGTGTTGTCATTTAAAAGTTAAGGAGAAGCTGTGTGTTAGAGGTTAAGCAAATTCTGTGGCGGTAATGTTTTAGGAATGAATAAGTATTAAAGAACCATACGTGAACAATTTGCATTTTTTCCTAGCACTACAACTCTCTTCAGTCCAACAGTAAATAGTGAATATAAAAACAGCACACTTGGCCCGGCTAGATAGCTCAGTGGATAAAGAGCTCGCCGGTGTACCACATGGGAGGCCCCGGGTTCGGTTCCCGGGGACCTCTCCGAGCGGGCAGATGGCCTTGAGAAAGGCAAGCCGCCGTGGGCGGGGCAGAGCCGCCGTGGGCAAGGCAGAAAGCCACCACGGGCAGGGCGGAGCCCCCACGGGCATGGCAAAGTCACCCGTGAAAAGCGGAGCTGCCGCCTGCGAACTGCGGAAGCCGAGCAGCCCGCAAAAAACATGGAGGACTGCTGCCCGCAAAACATGGAGCGGAGCC
>PVKH010039203.1:0-11212 GCA_004027955.1 Chaetophractus vellerosus | reverse complement strand
CGACCTGCCCTGCCCGTGGCGGCTTTTGCCTGTCCGTGGCAGCTTTTTGCCCTGCCCACGGTGGCTCCGGCCCGCCCATGGCGGCTTGCCATTCTCAAGGCGGTCTGCCTGCTAGGAGAGGTCCCCGGGAACCGAACCCAGGGCCTCCCATGTGGTTTCCCAGCGAGCTCTTTATCCACTGAGCTATCTAGCCGGGCCCGATCCATTTTAAAATTAACAAAGTATTATATAATTATGTAACTATCATTGTTACATGTTGATGGATTGCAAAATCATACTACCATATTTTAATGTCCTTCCAATGGAAAGGTTTTCTAAGGTAATGACTTGGAGCTTTCCACATTTACCAGATGCCTTTTCAAATTCTTCTCAATGTTTACATTTCTGGATCCAGATTTCATGTATTGTTTTAGCAGACCAGAGGCTGCAAGACCAAGTTCCATAGCTGTGGGGCACAAAATTAAAATCTCAATGATTCCATGGACTAAAGCCATGTTTGTCTTTTCCCAAACTGGTAGGGGATTTAGAAAGGAGACAGCATTCCCATCTAGGAAAGGAAATCTCACTGCTTTTCCATGATTACCAATAGCTCTGTCATTATGACCAAGACTTCTAGAAGAATATCTACATAGTTCCATTTTTGTTTCTTCATTCAAAATTTTCAACCTGTGTGTCTGAAAGCAAATCAATGATGAGACTAACCAGCAATTTCTCATTTGCACTGATTCTAGTAAGAACTACATTTGCATTGTTCTGATGTGATTTCACTGCATTTTGGGTTACTAAAAAAAAAGGTTCCTCTAGAAGTAAACGAGTCTGCACAGTCAGTGATGCCAAATAAAACCATATGCAAGGGCAAAACTAATTGGCAAAATCCCAAGTTTAGGAAGAGTTAACAGTTTGTAGTTCCAGTAGTCTACTCTTCCTGTGTTGAGAAGTAGCACGTTGAATTTTTTATTAGGGTTATTTTCAGCTGCAGTAGCAAGAATGTTAGGGAAGTCTTCAGAAGGTATTGTACAGTCATTATTTTTCTATTTAATCCTTTTGTTTTCTTAAAACTATTTGGTATGGCTTTTTCTTTATTAATGAAAGTCATAGTAAGAAAATCAATTGGTTCATCTAAAGGAATAGTACAGTCATCAAGGGTTGAAATATTGTGGAATAAATGCTCTCAGAAAACAAAATGACAACATTTGCTTTCCTTGCACAAGTTTCCAAACTTCGTTTGCTGTCAAAGCTTTCATCCCTAGGTAAACACACAACTCTTCATTTGACTGCAATACTTAGTACACCAATAAACGTCTGAACCACTTACTTCATGTGTCTGTCATAAAGAAAGACCGGAAGTTTTTCTATTTGTAGGTGGGACCCTGGAAATGTTGGTACAATTAGTCTCAAATGGACCTTGTGCTAACATTATATTTAAAAGAGCAACACGATCTTCAAAATATAGTTCGGCTTCACTTGCTACCACTGATACAAATGTTGGTAAGTCAACAGAAATTTGATTCAGGCTATTAACACATTTATCTATAATATTCCCCCTAAAAATTGTATCTCTAAGTATGCAATTTTAAAATTACATATCTGGAAATAACAATAGACTGGAGATCAATTCTAAAAATTCCCTTTGCTGGAACTTTTTCCATTGATTACCTACTATAGATGTGTGGATGCCAACAGAAAAAATAAAGGCAGAAACTTTTCCCAAATTACTGAAATACCAAAGCAAGCTAATGCTCACAAAAAATTCCTACAAAACCATAAATAATGACTAGATGCTTGGTAATATTTAAAATGACCCTTGACTTCTGAGAAAAGTGACAAAATAAATTCATTCTTACAAGAGGAAAGTTAAACATAATTTGAATATCATTCTCAGCTTCAACCTTTATTCCACTGTACTTCTCTATTCCACCAGAGCACATTGTCTCTCTCATATTCCACAGATTCATCAGTCAAAACACATTTCCAGGGAAGGATATTCTGGAGTGAGTTGTTATATAATATGCCATGGGAACCTAAGCTCAGACAAAACAGAAACTTTCAGCAAATGACTGTTTTATCACTTACACAGCACAAACTGTCCAAAAGAGCAAAGGAAGAGATCCCATCATGGCTGGTCTCCCAGGGTGGCCAAAAACTGCTAAGGTCAATATATGACAGCTCCATGCTCCCCTTATTGGATCAGAGAAGAAAGACAAATCTATGCTGTTTGAGTGTGGAATTAATCCACCTTGAGGGTGGAGGAATTGTCACTGAGAATTCCTTGCTTGATTAGCATCTGGAACTGCCTGTTCCTGGTTTTTTAGTTTGAGGTTTGGTTGGGCCTTTTTTATTAGACTTAACATCTCCAGTTTGTGGAGTGGAAAGAGCCTGAATCATCATCACCCAATATAAGAGGAGGTAAGGGAGCAGGGGTATAAGCAGGACTGGGAGATAACTGCTGAGCATGTGTTCATGATTTCTCCAGCAGATATGACAAGAAAATAAACACTGGTAGTTAACATCAGACTTTAACAGCTGTTTACCACTATTACATCCCTGGCATTTAAGATTATACAGTAAATCCTCTTCAAATATTTGGGGAAATGCTCAACAGAAAAGCTTGCAGAACAACAAATGCCACACATCCCATGTGAATATTAAGTTGACTAGTTCTTGATTTTAGTCCGCTCTGTGTTTTCTGCTTCTTGATATTTTTCTTTCTGTTCACTCAATATATCTTTCCTTTTGGAAAGCATTTCTGTTCAGTATTCAAGAAAGAACATATTCTTATTCTGTTGCTACTTTTATACTTTACTGTTCTTCTTCAGGTTAGAAAGTGCATTCACATAAATTTTGTTCTTTAGTCTCACTGCTAAGCTCCTCCTTGTGAGAGGCTGAGTTGTCTGAGAGTACCAGCAAGTGCTGTCCTCTGGTTCTGCCTCCATCCCTTCCACCCTGCACCCTCCCTCCCGGAGCATCTCTAAGGAAAGCAGGCTACACAGCCAGGCTGCTCCCTCACCAGCCCTCAGCTGCCCGCCACACACTTGCACACTTCCCTAAACATTTCCATTTTAACTCAACATACTGTCACTTCAAATCATTCTGATGAGATTAAATGAAAAAAAATATCAAGCTATTTACTATACTTTCCAATATACTAGTAATGTATGAGCAGATTATGCTAATTTTCTTTTAGCAAATAGGGAATATCTAAGAAAGTCATTTAATGTTATTTTTGTATCTTTCTAGAAATTTATATTCCTATACATTCTGCCCATGTAGCTAATTAGCATAAGCATTCTAGTTCATGATTCCAAGAGCTAATTTCCCAGATATGAAAAATTCAGCTTTGAGCTATTATATGGGTATGACAGCGGTTGAAAAGGAAAGTCTAAGAACATGTATATTACTAGAAGGAAAGCTAACAGATGTAAAATGGGACTGTATAACATAGTGAAGCCTCATGTAAAATAAAACATGGGTGTTATTGCATATATAAGGCTGTTTTTACAAAATATAAATACAAATAAACTAGAGAGAAGGAAACAGAATAGCAGCTTTTTACGACAGGGGGCGCATAGAGAGATTGAGAGGTGATGGGTTTTGTTTGTTTGGTTGGTTTTTGTTTTTTAGTATCATTATTATTGGAATAATGAAAATGACCTAAGAATAATTGAAGTGATGAATGCACAACCATGTGATTATACTGAATACCGTTTATTGTATACTTTGGATGGATTTATGCTTAATATGTTTCAATAACATTGATTTATTTTTAAAAATTCTGCTTTGGATCAAAGTAGATAGATCTAGGCTTTATCATTTTTAAACTCATTGATGTAGGCAAGTTTTAATCTTTTTAAGTCTCAATTTTCTTATCTGTGAAATAGGAACAATAATAGAATGTACTTAATAATAATGCAGAAATTAAATAAGATATGTAGAGAGTACTCATCACTCTAATTGGCTCACTAACTGCTCTATAAATGTTAGCTGTTATTCTTCAACACTTTTGATGATCACAGGGCACTAAAAACATCCCATGCTTGTTGTGACCAATTAAATCTGTGAAATAAATATGAGGGCTTTGGTAGCACCCACTAATTTTTATTCAAAATTCTGAAGTCAACTATTCCTTCATAAATCCAAAAAAGTTTTCCAATAAATCTTTACATAATCTGTTAAAATGCTACTGTCTATCCGATACTAATTGTCCATTCCATTCTGACTGAGCATTAGATTATGTCTTCTTGCATGACAAAGATTTTCTTAAAACCCTTCTTTGACAGAACTGAGAAGTAATTCAGCTTCTTTCCAGCCAATGTAAACTTAAAGAGGGTTTTCTCTGCAAAACCTTTCCCATGGTAGGCTCTAATCTACTTTGAGGAATGCATGGTGGGCGACACATAATTAGGGGAGCTGACTTTAATTGGCATTTGCAAAAATAGCAGAAAGGGAAGGCCCTTTTCTTCTGCATAGGATATAATTATATAATGTGCATAATGATTTGTGTGTGTGTTTCTAGAAAATTTCTGCTGAGGATATAATTCCTTTGATTCAATCTATCTGAAAAGCCCCGTCTTGGCTCTTCTACTCAAGCCACTGGGAAGCTTTTTTTGTAATTTACATATGCTTTTTTTTTTGCCTGATACATTTCTACAGAATCTAACTATCTTAAGGAAGTGTGAAAACAGTGGGAATATGGGGTCGTCAAGGAGCAATATTTAATATCAAGTTACATAGAATATAATTCTTATGGGAAAGGGCATTGAGGTCAGATATCTATATTTGATTTCCGATTTAATAGTTATGCATCTTTGGGCAGGTTAGTTTACACTCCTCACCTTAGTTTATTCATCTGTACAATGTGAGTAAGTAAAATTTTGTTCTTAGCGTTGTTGAAAGGATCAAATTAAATAGTGAATGTAAAATGTTTGATAAAGTACTTGCTGGGTAGTAAGGACTCAAAAAGTATAGCTAGCCCACTATTTCAGAGAAGAATCATGAAGTATAAGGGGAATAAGGAGAGCACATGGAGTAGAAGAGAAAGCAAAAAGTATCAGTATCAGGGAAGAGTCAGGGACATACATAGCAGCCATCTCCCGGATCTTACCCACTCCCCCACTTTTTCTCTTGTGTGCAGATGTTTCAATGTTTCCATTCCATACCCCTGAATAGATGTTAAATCTAATGGAGCAGCCTGACCAGAGCTTAAACCCCAAACCATGAAAAAGCAGTTTCAGCTGTTTGTCAGGGCCAAATGCTCAGAGGCAGGACCCTCTATCTCTGGGTTGTATAAATACCTCATTCTACAGCAGCACAGGTTTGTCTGTCCTCTCCAATATGACCTGGGGTTGTGCAGATTTGCTATCCACCGACCCCCACCCAAGCAGTTGGCCTTCCCTGGAGACTTGCCATGACAGTATTACTTCCCCTGAACTTTTGGACCCTTTGTGCTGTGGAAGTAATAATGAAGTTGTCATTTGCTAAAAGCTTCTCTTGTACCTAACCCTGTGTTTGTTCCTATGAGGTATAAAACAGCAACTCTCCCCACCAATGGTTCTAACAGCATTCTATAAGATTGCCTAAGTTCTGCAAGGTGAACAGAATAAGGGTCACTATGCATTAGGTAGGGCATCAAAAACCTAATGACTCGGCATAGCTATAATTCAAGGTGACAGAGTCAGAATTCTTATATGCTCCCTAACTACTCCCCTGTGCTAACCTTTGCATTATCACTGACACTTCTCTCATCTCTTCTACTTATCAAAGCATTGATCGTCCAGTCATTTTTGATAAACAGAAATTCTTTGCAACTCATTTGCAATCAATCAGCTAAAGCTACTTTTAAAAAAAATTTTCTAGCATAGCATACCTCCACATGGTCTGTGCCCAGTTCCTAAAAACACCAAAATGCAGGGAATTATGAAACCTGGATTCTAGCCACAATCAACAGTGACTTTGACCAGAGTATATCTGCTTTTTGCCAATTAAATAGGAGTAATAATCCAGAGTGCTCAATCTCATGTAACAGCATGGGCATTAGATGTAATTACAGATTGAAAAGTACAATAAATGTCAACCATTACCATTGTTATCATCATCATGGTAAATTTTCTTCTTAGTGTTTATGGCTTAATGTCTTCAGGCCTTGATATTTTCACCTGAAAAAATGGGTATAAAATCTGCTCTTTTCATTATTGTGAGTCTCAAATGAAATAAAGCTTGAAGAAATGCTTTGTAAAATGTATTAGAATAGTCACTTCATATATGTGACTATTACTAGTTTCCTCAAGCTCTTTAATGGAAATGTGCCAAAGACTTTGAACAAACAAATAGCTATTTTGAGTGACTCAAATCTTTTCTAATGGACAAACCTGAAGTGGTAACTCTAATTTGCCCATCAAAATATTTGCCAGGGCTAATTATGATAAGTTTAAAATTTTTCATTTTTCTTGACATTGGAAGTAAATTCATAGATGCTCTTTTGTCTATGAAAAAGAATGAATATACTGTTGATTCCCTCAGGAATTACTCTGGAAGCACAATGTTGTATAGACTTAATCCTGACAACCTATATTTGGGCATTCAATTTATTTTAGTGGCCCTACTTTTAGACAAAACTGTTCATTAAATCAAATCAACATTTGTGAAGTTCCCATAGTAAAGTTTTGTCCTACCTAGCACATCACTAAAGACTCCATCTTCAGAAAATTTAGGTTTATATTGGAGTGTATTACAAATTTGTTATAGGAACCAATTAGTTCCTGTAAATACAGTCCTATAAACCTGTACATTTACATTAGAATTAATTACAATCAAACCAAATAAAATTAGGTTCTTCAGTCATAATAGGCACACTTTGGGGACATAGTAATCATATGTGACTATGGGCTTCAACATTGGACAGAGCAGATATAGAATATTTCTATAATTACTAAAGTTTTCTTATACAGTGCTGCTATAGATAGATATTTGTAAATAATATTGGGTAAACATCCAGAAAGTTTATTACATTTGCAAATCCCCAGCAAACCCTCATATTTAAGAAAAGAGGGAAGGGTTCTGTGTACAATTTTAGCTGTACTGGAATTTGTCAATTTTAATATTCTTTAAGGTAGATGTGATGATACCTGCCTCAGTCTTTATTTTGGGGGTATATAATACCTTCTAATAAAATTATAAAATACATTTTAGAAAATATTTCATATTTGTATGTATCATATTTATATTTAATTTTGCCTTGCAAAGATAATTTTAAAACACCCCATGTATCTCAATATTTAGATGCCAGTCCAATTGTCCTATAGCATTTTAATGTAAGATCAGAAGATCACTTACTTATTAGTCATTTCTACAGATGCGACAACTCACAAAATTAAAGAGAGTAATACACTTAGTACTAAATTTTTATGATCAATATTTCCTGAAAAAAAAAAAAACAGCAAATGTCAATGAAATGCTCCACTGGATATTTTAACCCATTCTCATATCCTTAGATACATTTAATTCATTGAGTTGTTCACCTGACATTTTTACAGATTGCTTTGATTGTAAAAACGTCATTTTAAAATGACACTTTTACACTGTCTTGGTCTTAAAAACATCAAATGGGGGATAATTCTTCTTTTGCAGTTATTAAACATGGCTATAATCATAAAAATGTCATTTTAAGATAATTCTTCATTTGACCTTTTTTACACATAACTGATCTTTTCTTTTCTTCCTTAAAAATGTGATATTAGAAATGAAAGTAAATAGAATTTTAAGACTGTACTTAAAAATTCAACTCAGGACTTGACTGCTGATGTTGCCATGGTCCTCAGGGAATGGTTTTACTACTTATCCCTTCCCCATTACATTTCTGGGCATTATTGATGGAATGTGTATATATGTGTGTGTGTGTGCACTCACACACACAAGTGTGTGAAGCAACAGTGATGTCCAGACATGCTTACATGTGTCCTCTCACAAATAATCTCTGACATTTTACAGCTTTTAGCTCTACTGTTAGCCTTTACAGTATCTTAAACTCTACAGGCAAATTATACAATAGGCATTTTCTTTCAGTGAAGGTGATGAAAATATGGCTTTGGAGTCATGTAATTGTGACAACTACTTGGGTACAGTATATGCTTTTTTGCTAACTCTATGCATCTCTGTACCTTAAATAATTTTTATTTGGTTCATATACATGCTTGCACAGAAAGCAAAGAATAAATGGTGTTCAATATTTTTATTTATTAAATGTCTTTTGAGTATATAATAAATGTGCTCAAGTTTTGGATGACTAGAATTATATTATAGTATAGTATAGTATAGTATAGTATAGTATAGTATAGTATAGCATAGTATAGTATATTAAACATTCATGGGCAAATATTTCATGCCAGGCAGTGTTTTGAGAATTGATTTTTTTTTTTTAAATTCTCACGACAGTCCTGTGAAGGAAGTATGATTGGTGTATGTCTAAGAACAACAGATCCAAAAAGGAGTGGAAACAGAATTTGAAATCACACATGTAGCACCACTAAGATATAGTAACTCTCAAGGTGTTTTCCATATCTTATTTGCTAATGGGTAACATGGCTGTTCTCTCATGCTTATTCTCATTGGATAAGTGTTTGGACAAGTATTTAATAATTACCACCATGTGCTCAGTGTTGTGAAGAAGGTAATCCAAAGAATCAAAGCATGATATTTTATACATAAAGATTGTATTTTAATTGGTTATTTGAAATGTAAATCAATGCCTTACAGTTATGCCCTCAGTTAGGTCAATATATGTTTAATTGTTGTTGCAAACAGAAAAGAAATTGCTTAGAATGAATATATTCATTTAATAACTCATTCATTCGTTCTGTCTAAAAGTATGTATTGAATATTTTAGAATTAAAGGGTTACTTTGTTATAATTTTGAACATGCTATGGTAGATTAAGGCAAGACTCTGTCTTATGGGAATTCAGCCTTCTAAGGAGAGAGTATAGATGCACACACTCTAATAGAGTTAAAGACAAACTCTATTAGAACTGGAAGCATTCAAATGCCAAGCAGTGGAATTTCCATTTGGTACTGTGGGTAATGGAGAATTTTGGAGTTATAACAGGAGATTGGATCCAGCAAAGGAGATTCTAAGATGGCACCTAAAAGCACCTTGCTCCTTTTACCAATTTAAACTACAAGCTGTTTTCTTCTGAGCCAACCAGACACTGGGACAGACAGCGAGCTAGGACAAAGAGAGTACAAGTGATGCACTGATTGCAGGTTTTCTCTACTCTGAAGCCTCCAAGCATCTGGAAACCATTGAAAGTGAGTCCAAGTGTAATAACCTGCTTGGGTCGTTGGTGAATCTGTGAATAGATAACAATGGACATGACAAAAGAAGGCTGATATAGGCCATCTCACCTGTACTCATGTTTTTACTTCACTGGGAATTAAGGAGGGGCAGAACAGATGAGTTGAGTCTTTTTAGTATGAGTGTGTTAGGGGTCAGTCCTAGTACAGCCTGCTGTCTTTCCCTGGGACCCACAAATATATCCTGTGCTCAGGACAAGGTATGTTAACCTGGCAAGATAAAACACAATCCCCTAGGAGACAAAGGGAATGTTTATTGTTCTAAACATATGTAGCTATTCACTGGAGACATATGATTCTGGTGGACATCCTATTTGAAATCCAGATCACACCCTGGTGGAATATCTGTCTCCGGTGGGAAAGGAGTGGGGTTTCTCCTCTACAGCACACACAAAAAAAGACAGGGTTGTTGCAGCACATAGAACTTCTCCTGGCCTTGGCCATGGATAGCTATGGTGAACAAATGCCCACTAGTGAAGCTGACCTTGCTCTGTTTCTTCTCTATGTGAGTAAAATGTTGTTGCACCCAGTACTGTATGAATTGTGCTTCTGTGGTGACTCCAACAAAACTTGTATTGCAGTAAGTTGACATCTGTTTAGGTGTCTCTCCTTCTGACTAAGCAAAAAGAAGCCCAAACACCTCTTCCTGGGAGCTGGAATGGGAGACTAGTGATCTGCCTGCTATTATACTACAAGCCCACAAGAGTTTAAGCCACCCTGGATTCCTCCATACTTGGCAGACACTTTATTTGAAGTTACTTAACAGCTGGATCTGAGACTCATTGAAACCAGTAGAGATAAATAACAGCTTAAAGAATGGTGCCCCTAAGCAAAAAAGGGGAAAAAAATATTAGGACAGTTCCCAAAACAGCTATACCTGATAGAATAGACAAGTTTAAACCTAAATAACAAAAATGATATTAGCATTTAAGAAGATTAAAGTATAGCATACATGAGAAAAAAATCATCATAGAACTGGAAAAAAGTGATTTTCAAATTTAAAAATTAGTAGAAAATTGAAGGAAAGAAAGGCCGTCACCAAGATTCAAGTTAGTTTTCAGGAGATTCATGTAAAGAAGAAAACAATGGAAGAAAACCACACTACACCAAAGAAAATACTCAATCTGCAGACTTAACAGGTTTCACACTTATTAATGAGAATATACCACACTCTTGCATTTAATGATAAAATTCCTGAGCCCCAAAGACCAAGAGAAAAAATGTCACTCTGCTTCAAGCAGAAAGGAAAAAAATAACCTATCCAAGAAGAAGAATTATTTTGGCATGGTTCTTGCTTGCATTTCTTCAGGCTTGAACATGATGGTTTTAAGTTCCTCATAATCGTATCACTCAACTATTCAATAAACATGTAAACAGATATGCAATATTAAGAAAATATATCAAACAGTGAGAAAAAGTACTGACCAAAGTGTGATAAAAATTCAATAAATAGACTGCAAGTTAGAGAATGCAGAAGAGGAGAGAAAACAGGAGTGAGTCATGAAACTCTTTCTTATTTGAAATATCCCTCCATGCTCATCCCCTATATTTTGATTTTTTTTCACTTTTAACCAGCTATCTACATAGTTAAAACCAAATATACTCATAGACTGAATGGAATGTGTAAAATAACAGTTGGTGCAAAAGTTTATGATTGTTCTTTCTTCTTGAAAGACAGATGAGTTCATAGGGCTAAGAGACTTCAAAATGAGTCGGGAGGGCAACCCAGAGGTAACACTTATGCAAACCCCGGTAGGACCTCCGAGACTTCCAATATGGAAATCACCCCAAACAGAGGGCCACCAGAGGTCTTTGAAGATATCCAGGTCCTATACCAGGGCAGATAATCTCAGAGTTTGGTGCCTTACT
>PVKH010039202.1:0-11221 GCA_004027955.1 Chaetophractus vellerosus | reverse complement strand
TATTACATTCTCATTCCCCTATTCTTTCCACCTTGCTCCAACTCACTCCATATAGGTAACCAAACACTTTAGTTTCTGGTTTACCTTTCTTGAATGTGAATGTGTGAGTACAAATGAGCAGGTACCTGTACACTTGTTTATTTCCCCTTCTTTCTTACATGAAATGGAAGATTACATTTGTTTACACTTTGCTTTTTTCATTTAACAGTATATTCCAGTGTGCAGAAAAGGATTAACATAGCAGGCCTGAGACAGTTATCCTTAGCTTTAAAGGCCTGTTTGCAAGTTTGACTCTTGGCTGGCATCTGGGAACTTAAGGTTTCAGGAGAGTTCCCACAATTCCCTATGTTAAGAGTTGTTCATTGTGCCTAAACTGTTTGTGTGAACAATGTGATTTATGCTGAACACCTGTTTTCCTTCTGGAAATCTAAAGTTTTGGCAGATGTCAGACAAAGAATCCCTACAAGACCAGCCCACAATAAAACTTTTGGTGCTCAGTCTCTAAAGAGCTTCCTTGGTAAACATTTCACAGGCATTGTCACAGTTCATTGCTAGAGGAATTAAGTGAGTGTGTCTCTACTAGGAGAGGATTCTTAGATGCTTGTGCGCTGAGTCAGCTCACCGCGCGGCGGCTTGCCTGCTCATGGCGGCTTGCCTTCTCCAGGAGGCCCCAGGAACCGAACTCGGGACATCCCATGTGGCAAACCAGAGCCCCACCAATTGAGCTACAGCTGGTTCCCCCAATATTTTGTAATTAAAAATAATGCCGCAAAGAGTAACCCTGTGTATATATATTTTTCATAATGTTGCAGGTGTATCTTTAGGGTATATTTCTAGAAATGGGAATGCTTGGTTAATGTGTCAGGGCATATGTCGTTAGGTATTGCCAAATTCCTCTTCAGAAGGGTTCTATCAGTTTGCATTTCCACTAGCATTGTACGAGATTGCCAGTTTCAGCACAGCCTTGCCTACGAGATGTGCTCTCATACTTTTTCATTTTTATCGACCTGATAAGTGAAAAGTGGTTATGTCAAGTTCTTTAAATGTGCAGTTCCCTACTTTTGAGTGAGACTGACCATCTATTCATATGTTTATGGAAAAGATATATATGTAAATAAGTTTCTGTTCAAGTGTTTCCCCTGTGTTTCTATTGGTTTTGGTCCTTTATGCCTCAATTTAAAAATTCTTTATATATTAGGGATATAAGCCCTTTATCTGTTATGTATGTTGATATATTTTCTCCCAATTTGTTAGTATCGTTTGACTGTGTATGATGTTTTGCCAGTCTAACAAGAACTATCTTAAGCTCTGAGGATGGGTTTCAAGGGGTCTGCAGACCTTCTGAAATGATATGTCTGCTTTTCTGAGAGATCTGTAGCTTTCAGATTTCCAAGGGTTCTTGAGAATGATTAGAAGATATTCCACCAAGCCTAACTGTACCCAATAGGACATCTTTTCTCATTGACAGATCTCCAAATCCTTAAAGACCTCTCTCACTTCTCGATTCCTCTCTCACACATCAGACACTCAGTGACCTGGCCTCCAAAGACATATTTTCAGGTTTTGTCATTAATTTGGAATCTAATCCATGAATGCACTCCTGGTTTTCTATATGACACCAAGAGGAAGACTATACCCTAGTTGTGGGCCAACCAACACAAAAAAAAGAGCCCTCTTTTTTAGAGGTTATCTGTCAACTCTCAGTACAGACAACACATTTCTGTTAGTGTGTATTAAGAGCAAATTGGCTTTTCTTGGATGCCACACCACAAAGTCAATTTTAATTGACCAACTAAACCTATAGATAGGTCATCTGTTTCCCCATAAGTACTTCTGCTTTATTTTCACTTTTGGAGTTCACTTTTAAAAACCAAGTACAAATTCTTACATTTATATCTATTAAATTTCATTCTGTTCTACACAATTCAAAATGGAATTTACCTCTGATAGAGTTGGAATGGAGAAAGGGAATGGTTTAAAAAAAGGACAGGAAGACAATAATCTTCTAGTTCTTAGATTGGGTGTGTATCTGTTCTTTACACAGCACAACTTACAGATATTACACACTTTTAGTTTATATCAAATATTACATTAAAGGAATCTTTCACCTTGTTTAGCCTTGGCCCACCATAGCAAAAAGTAAAGAACTTTTGGATCTTGAATCTGTTACCTCACTTATTTAGCTGTTTATATTTTAAGGGTAGTTTACCACAACATAAGATCCAGTAAGAGACGATGTTCATTTACTAGAGTAAAGGTTAGTAAGTGACAGAACGCAGGTTGAGAAAGGGGAGCTGATACTGAAAGTATGTAGAATGTTTAATAAGCTTGATTATAAATATGTGGAAAGGGATAGAATTGATGGTAACACATCATAATAACACTGCTGATTTATAAATATGAGTGTGGCTGAAAGGGGTAATCTAGAGAGGTTAATGTTAATTGAAAGACAACTAGAGAATAATCTAGGGACTGTATAATATAGTAATTTCGATGGTAGATGAGGATTGTGGTTAATAATACAAATACAAGAAGGTTCCTCTATTACAAGGTGTTAATACTGTGACATATGGGAAAAATACAACCTAATGAAACTTAAAGACTATAATTAACAATATTGTAATATTTCTGTAGCAACGGCAAAGAAGGTACTATATCAATACTAAAGGTAAAAAAAAATATGGGATTTAGTTTTATGAGATATGAATATAATCAAGTATTTTTTGTTTGTTTCATTTTCTTCATTAACAAGGAGACCTTGTTCATGTCATTTAACTAATCTGAGCTCATTTATTCATTTTTTGGAACAGTAGAGAAACAACTGAATTTGTTTTTAGGATTAAGTAATATAAATGTGCGTGGACAGGATTTTTTAAAGTAATGCCTCCGTAATTTGTCGAACCTGGGGCCTCCCGTATGGTAAACGGGAGCCCAACCAATTGAGCCACAGCCGCTTCCCCATAATTTGTTAAGGTGCCTTTTGTCTGTTATTTTTTGAAGCTGAAAAAAAGTTAAAAAAAAAAAAAAAAGGATATGAGGTCCAACTGTTATCCTAATGCTTCATCCATTCCTAATTATAGTCATTGTACAAAGCCTACTAAGAGCAGTCAATTGCCCTGCAAACTGTGTAAAGAAACAATGTATTTATCAGGTGGGGAATAGAACCTACCTCAGAAAGCCAGAAAACAGCTGGGGTCAGCAAACTACAGTCTTGGGCCAGTTGCTTGTTTTTATAAATAAAGCTTTATTGGTACACAGCACGATCATTTGCATATTGTCTCTACTGGCTTTCGTGCTGAGTCAGAGTCAAGTAGTTCTGACAAAGATCATATGACCTGTAAAGCCTAAAATATTTACTGAACGGCCCTTTACAGAAAAAAATTTCCTGACCCTGGGTCTAGGGCACCAACCCAGGGAGAGAATAAATTTTTAGTCCACTTGGCAGGTATATTCCTTTAGGGGTTTGGGTCCACCAAGCTATCACTGCTCACTAACCATTAGTCTCACCTAACTAACCCCTCTAATTTCAGGCTCAGTGAGAGAAATTTTATTTCCCAAGTAAACTTATCTACAGGGAGAAGCCGTGCTGACCAGCCAGTGTGACCATTCCTAGTAAGTCATATTCTGCTTCTCACTACATATTAATACAACTGGCTTTCTCCTCTCATGAAGTGGGTTAGCATGGGTGAGTCCTTCAAAGACCAACACCTCTAATTAACTGAAAAATAAAAAGTCAAGTTTCTGGATCTACAAAGCTAAGGACCAACTTTTGACGCATGGTGATACCTCTAGGGTACCCGTCCTGTGAAGTCCTACCCAGGTCAACAGTCTCTGTCAAAGATATCTCTCTGACATCTCACTCCACCTTAATCGTGGTACTATCTTAAGGAAGGAGGACACATCATTTCTTAAAATCAGATGTAGAAATACCACATGACTAGACTCAATATTCCATATATGATAGTTGCTTCAGAGATGTAACACTTTTTCATGAGATAAGCACTTCCTCTCTTCAAGTGTTGAATGTGACACAAATGTTTAAAAGATCATCAAAAGAAAGTTAACATCAAAATCAACATTTTGGAAATGTTTCAAGAATAAATCATAAGCTACCAAGATGTCAGCATCTGTATTTTATAATGTGAAGTGTTGTTCTGGAAAGCCGTCATTCACACTCAACTCATCTGAATCGGGATCTCATGTCTTACCTGACTTGGGCTGATTTTTTCTTCAGTGGCTGTGGAATGTTGACTTGGGTCTTCCTTTGCTCCCTCACAGGGGTCTCTTACAATTTCTTCCTGCTCCCCTCGATCTCTGAAGGCCTTTAGCTCCATGCTCTTGGTTTTCTCCTCCCTATCCAAGATCCCAGAAGCCACAGAGCCTCCTGATGTGGAGTCCACCAGCCCACACCACCCAGGTGCACCCCCATCATCCAAGGTCTCAGAGGTGTCTTCACAACAACTTTCCACATGAGTCCTCTGTTGCTCCAAGGGCAATGCCCTACTCTGACTTAAAAGAGCCCTTGAGACTCTGGGTTTTACATCTGGAATCACACTTGGTTCAGAGTTAGCATGAAGCTCTGTGGAGACACTTACTGGGAGTTCAGAGTATAATTCCTGTACCACGGCAGACATGGAGGAATCAAGTGGAGCTGGCTGAGTCTCTACTCCCGATGACAGCATTAGGGCAGACGTAGATTATGGAGTCAAGTCTTTTACACCAAACGGCTCACCCTGACACAAATCAAAGGAAGGGATAAAAGTTTAAAACCTTGACAGGGTAGAAGAAAGCTTTCTTAGCTCAAATGGACTAAAATAAGAAAAATAAATTCTACCTCAAATACCAGCATTATCTGGCAACCAAAAATTTCTCCTTAATAGACTGTAAATTTTTGGAGAAATAAATATCTTATGCCTATAATAATAGATATGTCTTTCATCTCAATTAAAATAATGTCTTATAAACAATTCTCAACTAAAATATGAAGGACCATGAAATGTAGATGACAGTAAGACACATCTAAGCATCTAAGACTAGACCTGAGATAAATTAGAAAACAAAGATGGTTTTCTTTTTGTTTTCAGGGCATGAACCTTGCTTGTTTTGGTCACTGCTGTATCCCCTATGTCTATAAGTGCTTGAAACATAGTAGGTACCTGGTAAATATTTGTTGAATGAATATATACTAAGGAACTCTGAAGAATCTGATACACTCACTTCTCTTCAAGAAATATTCTCTGTATTAAGGAGAATATGGAGAAAACATAACTCCATTCCTTTACTGCTTATAGAACATTCGAGTTATATCTACACAGTCTAACACAAAACACCATGAAAGCAGCTCTTTAGCAGAATCATTTCTGACTTTTACCCAGCATCTTGAGATTTTCCAAGCGCTTTCACACATACCACTCATCTGATCATTTGATGCTCACAACAACCCTGTGAGCTAAGTAGGGCAGCTATCATCCTCCTATTATAGGTGCTAATACCATACCTGAGAAGGGACAGTGACTTGCCTAAAATATTATATGGTTATCTTAGAGAAAGGAGAGGAAGAACTAGGAGACTTCTCCCGTGTTGGTAATGATTCATTTCTTGCATTAGGTAGTGGGAACACAGACTACTTGCTGAAATATTTATATTTAAGTAGTTCATAATACTACATTATTAAAATAATCAACTCACACACATCTAGAGAATGGTACACACAGGATCAGGGTCTCTTGGCCATTAACTTTTTCCATTTTAGTCTACCAAATGTGTGCAGTATCTGCAAGAAAATCCACTGTGATCTGACAACAGCAGGAATTGATTAACCAAAAAAGATTCTGCATGCTTATATTCTTGATGCTTTTCCCTACCCCTAACCAAGAGGAAAAAGAGGATGAGAATTATTTGGCAACTTTGAGTTCAAAACAAGGATTTATCAGAGGTATTAATGTTAAATCCCTTTGGCTGAAACGCACAAAGAAAGCAATATGTAAGAAAGACTGCCAATTTCTACGCCTACCACTTCCGAATGTCCATCTTTTCCCAAAATAAATAAGTAAAATCCAATTCTGGGGACCACATTGTTTTAACTGTTGAGATAGCTCACCTTCCCTTCTGTCCCTGGCCACATTCAGATTTCTGAGACAACAGATCCTTGTAACTCAGTTCCCTTGGTGCCCAGCTGTTATGTCCGATTTTCTGGGGAAGCCCCAGATGTTGCTTACCCAAATGGTACACTGGGTTTAATCCTGGGTTTATAATCTCTCATCCTTGCTCAGAAGGACCTGTGCTATCTGGACAGAAGCTGGGGGCTGAGGAAGGGGAAGATGACAGGTCCTTTTGTTTTGGACTGTTCTGCCTTTCTCCTGGTTTTCCAACATACGGTAGGTGGTTTGCCTTGCATCCTGTTCCTGACCTTTCATCCACTGGGTGCCCCTGATGCTTTTAAGGAACCCTCCCCCAAAAGAATATATTGCTACGCTACTTACTTAAATACTAGAAATAACAGAAATCAGATTGTTGGCCCATAATATTTAGGTAAGACAGGAAGGCTGATAAAGAAATTGAATCTAAAAAAGTAGCAAGGAGAGATAAATTGTGTACAGGAACACCAGAAGAATAAAATGAGACTCTAGTGAAAGCCTTTCATCAGCAGAGCTATGCTAAAGATTTAAAATAACAAGAGAAATGTATCCTTTTTAGAGCTACAACCTATCTTTCTGCTTCTCCCCTAGCTCCTGGATATTTCTGGAGGCACTTTTAGATTTTAGGCCATTGGGTTGGGGGCAGGTAGCAGAGATGAAGCAGAATTGGTATTTGATGCCAAAAAAAGTAGGAAACGCTGTTTTAATTTGGGTCAGCTGCCCTTTTCTAGCAAAACGCACAACCCAGTTTTTGGGTTTCACTCCACATACGACCTGGAGAGAATATGGCAAGAAAAGATGCTTGTACAAGAGGAGGTCTATGTATATCAGGGGTTCTTAACCTTTTTGTTCCACAGAACCCTTTGCCAATCAGGTAAAAACCACAGACCCCTTACTAAGTCCACACTATACTGTGTATTATTTAATAAATATATCACACCCGCACCAACACATCCCTAAAAAGTAATGTTTTTTTGAATTTCAATTCAAGCTAATGGACCCCTTGTTAAGAACCCCCGGTCTACAGAGAGGTCTATCACCGAGATGTCAGGATTCTCAAATTAATCCCTAACACTCCTCCCTTTTAAGGCTTCACTTTCTTGATGGCCTCGCCCATTTCTGCAGCCTCTCTGCTATGAGGGTGATGTAAAGCTGACCCTTTAAGCATAGAGTAACCACATGACCCAGCAATTTTACTCTTAGGCATATACACAAGAGAAATGAAAACTACGTTCACACAAACACTTGTTCCTGAATGTTCATAGCAGCATAATTCACAATAACCCAAAAGCAGAGACAACCCAAAAGCCCATTACCTGATGAATAGATAAACATAGTTCGGTATTATCCATATAATGGAATATTATTTGGTCATAAAAAGGAATGATGCCATACTACAACATGGATGAATCTTGTGCTAAGAGGAAAAAATCTGTTACAAAGAACCACATATTATAAGATTCTATTTATGGGAGTGGATGTAGCTCAAGCGGTTGAGTATCTGCTTCCCATATATGAGGTCCCAGGTTCGATCCCCAGTAACTCCTAAAAACAAAACAAACAAACAAAAGAAAAAACTTAACTCCCATTAGGGAACAGATGTAGCTCAGTGGCAGGCAGCCCATATACGAGGTCTTGGGTTCAATCCCCGGTACCTCAAAAAAATAAAATAAAATAAAATCCTATTTATGTGAAATGCCCAGTATAGACAAATCTATACAGACAGAAGCAGATTAGTGGTTGCCAGGGGCTGGGAGGTTTAGAAAATTAGGGAGTGGCTGATAATGGACACAGAGTTTCTTTTTTGGGAGTGATAAAAATGTTCTAAAATTGTTTGTGGTGATGGTTGCACAACTCTGTGACAACCAAAACCAGTGAATTGCATAATTTAAATTGGTAAATAGTATGGTATGTGAATTATACCTTAACAAAGCTGTTCTTAAAAAAATTGTCCCTAACCTCAATCTTTCAAGTTCACGGCCTAAATTTTATTCACAAGGACACCCCCAATACTTAAGGTATCTAAAATAGAAGCCATTTAATCCAATGCCTAATTGAGTCTTAATACATGCAAATGGCCATGAGAATCAAGAACAAGTAAGATGCCCTCAGTAATTTACAGGCTTAATTCTTTATCCTTTTGCCTCTCTCAGTGACAGTACCGCGATTTTCCTGGAGCTCAGATTTGAAACCCCAAACATAAGCATATCTGGCCTTCCACTCACCATTCAGTTAGTACTTGTAGCCTGTGGACCCAATTCCTGCAGGGTTTCTAATAAATCCCACACCTTTCCATTTTCCACTGTCCTAGCTCAAGACTTCGTTCTGAACACCATTCAATACTAGGTCATGTATGAACACACATTTATTAAACATGTCACTACGATGAGTCAATACAGACAATCGCATAAAATGGCTTGAAATATTCTTCAGGGAAAACACTGCTGTCACCTTCCCTATGTCTGCCTCTACACTGTAAACTAGCATTGGTCAAAACAGAATTTTAAAGCTTTTGGTCACTAAAAGGTAACTTTCAAATTTCCAAAAGTCAAACACCACAAGGGTATCATCTCTTGATACTTTTGTTTGGGAGAGACAGGATTCTAAGAATTTGCAACCTATTTAACAGCTAGGCCCTTTGGCTGTGGAAGCAAAATAAGACACTCTTCTTTTTTCCTTCTAGCCCATTTCTGGGTCCTCACACTTTCGAGCTTATGTAGTTGTGAGAATAGTTTAGTGCCTCAGCTGGAACCCTCAGAGATGAAGTGATAGTTAGACGCAAGCCTAGATAGCAAAGTAAAATTATCCTCTGTTCACTAGCTTGCCAAACTCTTTAGTCTCCCAATTTAGCCTTCTATCGAAATACTGGAAACCTCACATGACTGCAGCAACAGAACAAAGTTTTAACAAGATATAAAGGTTCTTTGAAACAAAATTTCTGAATACAATGGAGCAATTAAAAATGAATGTGCAGAAATACATCTCTTTATTTAGAAAGCTGCCTGGGATATCATCTTATTAAACTAAATGAACACAGGGATGCTGTTTTTGGTAAAACATATATGCACGTGGAAAAATGTTTGAAAGAATATAATCCGAATATTAACAGTGCTATCCTGGGTGAGGGGATGACAAATTACTTAACTGTATGCTGTACTTTTTTTTTTTTTACAGTACGTATTACTTATGTTAAAGGAAAAAAATTAAACATTATTTCTCAAGATTCAAATGCATAGCAATAAAGAATAACTGGCATATGTATTATCCCTTTAATCAGTGCCTTTCCAACTGTCAGCTCTCTGCCTCACCCTGAAAGTTGTTTTTACATTAAAGTGTTAAATAAACTTGAAGTAAAACAAAAAAGTGAATACATGCTTATAAAATATAGACAGATTTTATGGCTCAATCCTTACTAATGATTTATAACCAACCTACTGGGTTAGGACACCAATTAACGAGCTAGCTTGAGGTATAAGCAAAAAATAAACCACAGTACATTAACGACTCTTGCCAGCTGCTAGTGGCTTGTCATCTTTACCATAACAAGGGCAAGAATTAGATTGTTTAGGGAACAGATTTATTCCTGAAAAAATTACTAACACTTATAGAGAGTATGCAGTAAGATTATTCAAATAAAGGAAATTTTTTTGAATCAAGAACAATTATCTCATGATCTTTGTTTCAAATGCAAAAGCAGCCTGTGAAACTGTCTAACTGCTGGTCCAAGTCAGAAGGCCAGGGCCCCTCTCCTGGTCCTCACCTTCGGGGGGGGGGGGGGGTGTCACTGCACAGCCTGGAGTGTGTCACTTAACTTCCAGGGCCTGTTTTTCACATGTAAAATGAAAAAGTTAATCTCAAAGGGCCCTGCCACCCACCCATTAAAAAAAATCCCATAACTCTAAATGATAACTTTTCTATTTCTCTTTGTTTCTGCGAAGCACAACCAGAGACAGTAATAAACGTGGGACAGGGCTCGGACTAATCCCCACTGCAAGTATTCAAGGGTATCTGAAGTAATTCAAGAACGTTTTACGTACAAAAAAAATGGAAAGTTTTTCTTCTGTGTGTCTCCAGGTAACTTGGCAGTGTTAATTCTGATCCCCTCAAATAACAAAAACATGAAAAAGAAAAACTACCAGTGAAAGATTAAGGCTGTAGAGCTCAATCTCATTATAATGGATTTTACCATACTGAAAACTTGACAAAATGGCAACTTTCACTTCAGTTATTCAAGCACTCCCCAAAACAGAAGTTCTGGAGGTACAAAATTTATGGCAGTAAACAAAAAAATTAGAAAAGAAATCAAAGAAACCAGAAGAACAGAAAACCATGTGCCCCAAAAATCTTGAGTCTGAAAGTCTCCCTCCCTTTAATCCCAATGCAAAGGGCCTGCTCTTAACGAACAGTTAATAACCCTGGGCGCTGCCACACTTGTGTCAAGGAACAATACTCACAATAATGTGCAGGCCCTCAGAAGTTCACAGCACTCCTTTTACCTTGAGAAAGGGGCTTTCTTTTCCAAAGAGTCAGACACTGTAGCCAGTCCCTCTATGAAGGAATTTGGAGAAGGGGCCTTTTCTTGAGGGACAGAGAAAGAAGAATCTTTTAACAAGATCTTTAGACAAACTGAAAGTGGGGAAGGGAAGTCCATATACTAAACAAGGCCCGTTTCTTCAACATCGAGTGGGCAGGAAATCTCAAAAGCATCAGGCACTGTTTCCCCTTTCCTCCCTTTATTAGCGTTCAGAAAAAGAATCCCTCTGTCTTCACATGGGGAGTGAAAACAGTGAAAATGTTCCTGGTTTTTACTGACAAAGACTCTGCATAAAAGATTTTCATTTATTTTTCAAAGGAAAGAAGAAATCATCTCTAAAGATCCAGGAGGAAAGAGCCCTCTTCTCAAACATATAGAGGAGAACAAATTTATTTTTCTTGGGAGAGCAAGAGAAACGAAGAAGTTGGAATCTTCCTCTTTGTGTGGGTGGGTGGGGGTTGATATGTAGATAGATGGAAGCCTTTTCCTCACTGGAGCAGATAAGGGGAGTGGGGCAGACATCTCTAACCACTCAGTGGAAGAAGTGATA
>PVKH010039201.1:0-11226 GCA_004027955.1 Chaetophractus vellerosus | reverse complement strand
AAAAAAAAATTAGGCTTCTCTTTCTGTTTTTGCTTTTACTATGTGTGTATCTATGTAAATATATAGTATATAATTTATAGCTAAAATATATTTAAACATATGTTGTTATTTTCCAGCTCTGTGTATACTGACTTTTATATTTCTAAAGGGAAGGAAGCTAGCTTAGTTACACTTTACATATTAACAGGCAGACTGTAACCTTTCTCTCTCTTTTTTTTTAATTTCCGAGGTAGAGTGTTGGGGAGAGAAAGATACATGAAGCAGGTATTACCAAAATTATCTTATTAGAGGGGTTTAATTTTTTTATTTGTTGTTTCTTTTTTAAACCTTCATAAACTCTTATGGTGTGTTTCTTACTTTTAGCTTCTTTTTCCATAATTACTTGTCTACGGTTATACTTGAGCAGTCTTGGGAGAGAACTTCTGTGGCTTTCTGAAAAGTTGTTCTTTTATATAAACTTGCCCAGATGAGTTCTATGGAGAACTGTCCTCTCCGGTTTCAACATGAGTTCAAGCACACTGTGTGGAGGTGCTTTCCCAGCGAGTAAAGCCTGGCATCTCACGTGGTTAGCCAGTACGAAGTTAAGAGGCGGCCACGGCTGCTGCTAACTCGTGAAGCATGCCTTCACGTGTGGAAAGCCAGGCTCCATTTGTACATGGCTTTAGAGGAAATGGCTTCTGATGGTATCAAAATCATGGTCTGTCCATCTGGATTATGTGTTTATTTATTCTCTTATCTTAGATGATACTTTACTTAGGGAGGTCCCACATCTTGCATCATCACCCTGGAAGCACCAAAAGAAGATAAATACATGTTTAAAGGACCACCTAGGGATAGCTTTGTATAGCAGGATGCAAGAGTTTAGGTTTTTTATTAATATATCTTAACTTGCTTAAATTTAAACAGCATTGTCATCGTTTTACATTACTGTTCAAAATATACTGCCCTAGTATAGAAAAGTTTGAGTTGTGCCTGACTTAAAGTTATTTGGTCAGTTAAAAATTTTTGATATATTAGTGAAGAGGAGAGTAAAAGTGAACTTTTATCGAATATCTGTATCCAGTACAGAACATCAGTTATCTCTTTCAGGAATTAACAACCATCTTGCAAGGGAGATGGTACCATTTAAAATTTTTTTTTCAATGAAAAAGCTGAAGTTTGAGAGAGCAGCTTGCTTGCCTGGCACCATAAAGCTAGTAAATGGCAGAACCAGGAATTGAGCCTCAGTTTGTCAGAAAACAAAATCCTTGCTCTTCTCAGTGCCCCCTCTTGCTTCATGTTGCTTCTTTTCTTGTCCTAAAAGGAAACCCAAGTATCTGCTTCGAAGACTAAGTAATCACTTGCAAGCTAGAAAGTTAAGTTGATGTAGCAGTTGTTCTTATGAGTTAAAAATACACAGTAAAATGTAAATGTTACCTTTTGAGGACTTGTGACAAAAGGTCAGAAAATAGTTTCTTGGGAGGTGGGATGTTCTTATTACCGCAGTTTTACAACTAATTTGATTTTTATTATGGGAAAAACTATTTAGCTCCTGTAATTGCACTCTGTGTCTGTTACACGGCACAGCTATATTCCCCCCGGCCCCCGGATCAGAAGACTTAGAGTGTAGCTGCTTTAATTCACATCCCCACTTGGGGGGAAATCTACATAGACATGAGTCTGTAGTATATGTTTCAGAATAAAGGTTTTACAGGAGGTCAGGTATAAAATTATTATAAATATTTCCTAATTTGCTGTTGTGGGGGAAGAATGTTCTATGGCACATCCAGCCAGATTTTTGTTGTTGCTCTTTAAATATTGAGATGTCCCGAATGTTTCTTCATGGTTTGTTTAAAAGAAGAGTGAGTGGGGTTTTCTCCCTCCTGGTTAAGTTAGAAGGTGAAGTTAGCCGAGGACGAAAATGACAGGAGCAGCATAGAAACGCATTCTAAGCTGTAGAAAAGAGGATTGGTTACCATAAGAAAAGATCAATACTTATAAATTAGCCTGAATGTTGGGATATAACAGAAAAAACAGAACTAGGTACCTGCAAGTTTTAAGAGAAAAGTAAGAGGCCAATAGAAATACTTTCAGGGGCCTGAGGAAGGGGTGTGGGGAGTTGTCACACACCAGGGCCGCAGACAAGGACAGAATCGTCCCCATGCGGAGATGGAAACCAGAGTGGAGCTGGGCTGCAAGTGGCGCCACGTATCACTTCAGCCGGGGCATGTTTCAAGAGACAAGGGAACCACCAGTTTTCCTTTCCCTGCCTTCCCTAGCCCGACACAAAACAACGAACGACACAAGAACTGAAGGGGTGAGCACACGCGTCTCTGTCGTGTGCCGGCTTCTAGTCACTCCAGGGTAAATACCATTGCGCAGAACATCTCGGTGCATGTACTTGTTTTGTATTTAAGGTTTTTCCCTTCAGTGAAGAATTGCACAAGTGGGAATTCAAAAAGGGAGCGTACGTTTCCATCAGTCTCCATTTAGAACTATGAGCTGTATAACTTGTTAGTATCGGAAAAACGGATTGCCTTTTGTGTCTCCATTTCAACTAGACTCTACTTTAAATACTCATAGCTCTCAGCAGCTTATACAAAGTACCTGCTCTGTGTTCCGAGACTCGGTGTCAGTTGAGGTGCTGGTCTGAGGTATTCTGGAGAATTGTATTTGGTTCACCCATTGGCCTGATGACTGTAAATAACTGAATTGATACCAAGGTTTGTACTGTGGAAATTAAGGCCTAAAGGCGGTAGATGGTTCATCTTTCTCTCCCCTCCATAGGTAGAGTTATAAGAAACAAATTATGTGTTCATATGTGCTCACTGCAGAAAAATATACTCCTAAGTGTACCATTTAGAAATAGCTGTTAATGATTTGAAATATTTTATATATGCATACATGTGTATATGTTTATAGATCCATGTATCTCTAGACTACATACACCTGCACAGCGACACGCATACCCATGTGAACCTAATTCTATATGTGTACATTTTAAAACACAGCATCATATAGTATGTATTTTGGAATGTTCTTACCTATCACTAGGATTTCCATATATCATTAAAATTTCTTGTGAACATCAGTTTCAAATGACTACATAATAATGTATCATATGACTTTAACATGATTAACATTCTCTTACTGTTTTGGCCATTAATTTATTTCCATTGTACCTAATGATTATTTTGCAACCTCCATCTTTTTGCACTTTTCTTATGAACATGCACAATTTGATGACATAGCATGCTACTTGATCAAAATGTCTTGCTTCTTGTCTGTTAAAACATTTGAGAACCTGATTCGGGATTCTAATATTCCATTTTTTAGATCTATGCTGCAGTAATTAGAAGAAAATCTTTATATTTTAAATACTCATGTATTTTAGAAAGTTATCTTGTTAGTTTGATTTACTTTCACTCTTTCATAAGAAAGACGGACAGGGTACCTGACCTTGTAGAGCTTACTGCCTAGAGGGAAAGAGTCATACATTTATAAATAATTATAAAATTACACTTTTAAGAAATGTTGCAAAGCAGAAGTTACAGTGTGCTATTAGCATATATATTTGGGAAATCTAAATCGGAAATAAAAGGCAATTCTTCAGTTAAAAAATCCTTATTAGATTTATCATCCTTTATTATTTCCATTTAAAATAGGAAACCTCAGTGCTTTCTCTAAAGAGCTGCCACAAACCATGAAGGTACAATCTGGACATTTTACTTAACATGTTTTCCCTCATTAAATCCCCAGTCCAGAGGTGAAGAACTCATTAATTGTTTAGGTAGAATACTGGTTTCTGAACTGGAATTTTTGTTAGCTAACAAATTTTAGGGTATAGATTGAGTTATTTCAGCCAGGATCCTGAATTTGAAGTGTGAGATTTCATCATTATGATTAAAAAGCATTCATATCACATGTTCACAGAGCAAATTAAACACGAAACAGTTATATAGGTAAATATGTGTTTGGTCCCGAAAGCCCAAGACAAAGGTCCTATAAAGCCAGTACTGTTTAAAATGTGAGACATAGAAGGATCGTGCATCATTTAGGGGAGCTCTACTTGGTAGAGTACTCATTGAAAAATGAGTTAATATTTGTGCTGTTATGCATTTGATTGCTCAGCAACTTGGTTAACAGAAGTCATAGATTGAGACAGTTGTTCTTGGCTCCAGATTAGATTCAACCTTGATCTGGTGCAAAGATTGGAAGAAAAGTTGATACAAAGGGGATTATTTAATGAAAATTCCTAAGTGAAGAATACAGTATAGAAAATAATTTTAAACGCCCTTGAGGTTTATTTGGAGGTGAAATAGGATAAGAAAACCTCTGGTGGGGTAACTGGCCAATGTGAAAGGATTTGGAGAGGAATGAAGTGTCTTGGTTTTAAATGAAAATTCTTACCCATCTTACCATGTTGTATGGAGCCTTCGACTGAATGTATATTTAAAAGAAAAGTGAAAAGAGTATTATAATAAATAACTGTGTTTTCCTTCACTTAGATTCACAGCTGTTAATTTCTTGCTATATTTGCTTTATCTTTCTCAATGTGTATTGGTTTTTGTTTTGTGGTGTATTTGAAAGTTCATTATAAATTGATTTTTTTGTAAATTCTGTTTTTGGCAACTTACTGAATTCTTATTCATTCCTATCAATTTGGTTAATTTTCTTGGATTTCTCTAATTAGATTATTATATCAGGTACAAAGATTTAATTTGTTTCTTCCTTTCCAATTTTCATACCTCTTTAAAATTTTCTTTACTTATTTTATTGCATTGTCCAGACCTCTAGTGAAGTATTAAATTGTATTACTGATAAAGAAGAAACTTTAATGGGTATGCATCTGCTTATTCACAGTTAAATATGATGATTGCAGTTAGCTTCTCATGGGTACTCTTTTCAGAGTTTCAGAAATTGCCTTCTAATCGTAAGTGTCTGTACGGAATGGGTATGGAATTTATCACTCTTAGATTCTATTGAGATTTTTTTTCTTCTTTAGTGCATTGATGTAGTGAATTGTTGGGATAGGTTTTCTGATGTTAAGCTATCCTTTCATTCCTGAGATAAATCCTACTTGGTGATAATCTCTTAATTATTATTATTATTATTTAAGATTTTATTTATTTATTTATTTATTTATTTATTTATTTATTTATTTATTTATCCTCCCTTTGCTGCTTGTGCTCGCTGTGTCCTTTTGCTTTGTGTTTTTCTGTGTCTGCTTGTCTCCCTTTGTTGCATCATCTTGCTGCGCCAGTCAACCATGCCATGCCACGCGGGCCAGCTTGCCTTCACCAGGAGGCCCCGGGAACCAAACCTGGGGCCTCCCATATGGTAAACGGGAGCCCAACCAGTTGAGCCACATCCACTTCTCTTAATTATTTTATTTCTGGTGCTTCTGTATTTTAAGTAGATCAGTGAATGTTGATGCTGTTGACTAAGTACAGATGCATTTAAAGTTACTGCTTTTATAGGCTTTTTATTACCTATATGTTTCTTAAATCAACAGATAGCAGTGAAAGAATAACCACCGTCACCTGGAAAACCACAGAATTCCTTATGCTGACAATGCCTCGGAATCAGTAATCTTGATACTTAACAAAACCTCATGCTCATTCTTGCCCTCATTCTGGCGGTTTGGTGTATGAGTCTGCCGCCTGGAAGACGATCTTGATGGTCATCCCTGCACCCTGCAATCTCAGATGTAAAAGGAACTTTGAGAGTTTTTTTAGGTTGTGAGCTTCTGTTTTCTGTTACCCAAGACTTGTGGAAACAATGGTTGTGTTCTATTCTCGTGAACGTAACTCATTCTAAAGTTTTCTCAGTTGCATACCTCCTGTCTCTAGTGTGCAGGGACATTCTAGTTAATAGTATTTTCTGGGGTGCTAAGGGTGGGTTGTGCTGCTTCTCCTTTAAATACTCACTATCACAACTCTTTCCTAATATATTATGATGGTCAACACAAAATCCAGTAATTCCTGTGAGGACTGGAAGGGAGGTGATATTTCCTCATTGTCCCTCTTAACAATCAATAGTCATTAAACAATGATTGCAAAATGTGAAGGGCTTTAGGGTTAGCATTAACAAATCCCTGAAGCCAGCATGTTGAATTGTCATGTCTCTTCAGTGTGGGAATGAAGTAATCCACTAATCACGATTTTTCTCTAATAGTTCTTTGTATCTGTTTTTTTTTTTTTTTTTTTTTGCAAATGCCTCAGTATCTTTGGGAGGTCTGGACTTACTCCTTCTCCCCTTCTGCAGAATCCAAGAGGCTGTGTGGGTGGATTCTAGAAAGAAGATAATTTTAAAACCAAAAAGCTGCTGTAATATAAGGGACTTTGATCTGAGAGCTCTTGTTGCATTCGCCAGTGGCAGTATTGCCAGTGAGCTGGAAAATGTGTAAAATTTATATTTACTGTATTTGTAAAACACTTAGTAGTACTTCTAAAAATTTAAAATTTTTGAAAATAGCATTCACCCAGTCATGTGTTTAGAGAAATCGAAATAGTCAAAAGAAGGCTAAAGGAAGTAGTTGATGGGATAAATTATGTTATAGGCCTGCTCCCAAGTCGAACTGATTCTTAAATAAAATCCTAGGGAGTGGGTGTAGCTTAGGGGTTGAGCACCTGCTTCCCATGTACGAGGTCCTGGGTTCAATCCCTGGTGCCTCCGGGAAAAAAAAAAGATCTTAGAACCATAGATCTTAATAGCTGAAAGGAACCTGGAGAACATTTGTTCAAAATATTTTTTAGCATTTCTGATGGGGCAAAACATAGGGTTATGAAAATGAGTAAAACAATGGTTCTTGTCCTAGTGTCGCCTGGAAGACAGATACCGGAACAGATACCTGGCCTTTGGGATATTAAGTTCTGGAATGGACGTTTGGGCAGGTGGAGGTTTTTCCAGCGGGTTGGTCAGCAGCCCCGCTGCGTTCAGCAGCAATGCTGGCGCGTTGCTGGACCCAGCATCTGGCGCTCTCCATCGCACTGGGTTGACCATTAGGCTTTGCAAAGGAAAATCTCACCTAGCAAGTGCTACATGTGGCAGACGGGGGCTTTGAGTAGCAGTTCACAACTGTTTAATTTGAGATAGTCCGACTTTGTTGTCCCCCACTGTTTTGGGGGAGTATAGAAACTCCCACTAAACATTTGGGACCCAAAACAATGAATAATTTGAATCATTTTTAATTGGATTGTGTTGTGTTATCTAAAATCCTGTGCTCTAACCCTTAGACCCTTTTCCTGGCCTGAGTCTTTCGTGGTCTTCCCTCTTCTCCAGCTTACCCCTGAACTTCGGAAGCTGCCTCCATGCCTCTGGCTCCTTCACTTTCCCTGTTGTTTGCAGCCTTCCTGCTGTGCCTGGATCTCTTGACCCCACTTGTGCTGTCCGCCAGCACCTCATCCAAGATGAGCCCCGCGTGGCCTCTGGGAAGCCTCCGGGAGCCCTGGGCTGGGCTGGTTGGGGTACAGCTCCCACCACCTTGAGCCGTCCTCCATGAAAATGGCGGCACTTGGCAAATATTTGCTGAATAATTGAACGAATGTTTGAAAGCTGCTCTTTTCATGGGGCATTTTTTATAAAATCTGTGGTTTCATTTAAAATTTATTGATGATTTTTATTCTTAGTAATGCTGTTAGGTTGTTTTCCATGTAAACATAGCTGTTTTGTATTATTTATTTTTCTTTGGGAGAATAGATTTTTTTTTGAGGATATCGGAGCCATCCTTTTATATTTTCTACCAACCATCAAGGTGAGCTTGCATCATGCTGTCTTAATTGGAATTTTTAGTTTTAGGCAATAACGTGTTGGATGACAATTTACAAAAATTAGTTGTTTTGGTGCTTCCCGTAGATTAAAACAAAGATTTTAAAAAATGTGACATTTGTAAATGTATCAGTTGTTCTCAGTCATGATTCTGTGGAAGGGGCATTATCTCTGCTGGCCCATCTCTGGAGCCACATAAAATGTAAACTATCCTTTACATTTGTTTCTTTAAAACATATCTAGGAAAGGAAAATGTTCAAATAATTACAATATGCACTAAGCCTGATAATCGATGAAGGATTATATGTTCAGTTTCCCGTCCTTTAGGATTATTAATAGATAATTGACTATTATATTTAAAATAAATATGAATCTGCAAAGGAAACAATGCATATTAAGTACTGTTTCCTTTTCTTTATTTTCAGTTTCTAATTTTTAATTTATTTTTAAAGAAGCTTTAGATTACAAAAATGTTATTAAAAATATAGGGGGATTCCCATATTCCCACCCTCTCCCAGTCCCACAGTTTCCCTATTACCAACATCTTTCATTAGAGTGATACATTTGTTACAACCGATGAACACATCGCAGCATTGCTACTAACCGTGGTCTGTAGTTTACATTATGGTTTACGCTTTGCGCACCGCACAATTTTATAGGTTTTGACAAAATGTATAAAGGCCTGTATCTGTCACTGCAGCGTCATGTCGAGCAATTCCAGTGTGCCCAGAATACCCCATGTTACACCTGTCCTTCCCTCTCCCTCCCCCCAGAAGCTCTGGTGGCCACCGTCTGTATATCAATTTATAAGTGAGTGTTTCTTGTTGATCATAATGGATGGCATCCCTCCCTCTGTGTGTGTGTGTCTGTCTGTGTGTGTGTGTGTGTATGTGCGTCTCTCTGTTTTGAAGATAGCCAAATTACGGGATAGTGACTATCTTAAAGGACTCTTCTCCCAGCTACTAGGATGCTCAGATACAATGGAGACTCGCTGAGATACAGCCTCGGTAAATGTAACTCAGCAAATCACCATCATCCCTGGGTTTCTGGGTCCCATTACGTAAGTGGTCCCACAGATGGCTCTTTTAACTCTGATTTCCCTAAGGCGCTTTCCCGGCCCCGCCACGGCTGAGAGGTGCAGGAGAATGCACTCCTGTTACTTTAAGAAGGAAAGCGAGGAGGGAGGGACCGGGGGCTGTTTTGACTGGTGACTTTTGTGGCCTCTTCTCATTTGCGTAAGAGCTGGACTGGCTTTCCTGGAGCTGCGGTTGCCATGGCGAGGCAGTGGGGGAGGACTCCCAGGACCGTGGCCTGCCTGAGCCGGGCCGCTGCAGACCTGCTGCTGCACAATGAGCCCTGCGGGCCGGGAGCTCAGGTGTGCGTGGCCCAGATAAAGGGGGACGGCAGCCCTGCCCCTGGCTGGTAACGCCCTCGGCGGGGACAGACATGTTTGGGGAAGTGCATGTGGGTGGCTTGTGTGAAGTCAAAGGATTGTAGCCTTGTATGTATTCCCACCCACCGAAAGTGCTTCTCACACTCTAGATTTGATTAAAAGAGTTTGAACATATTAAACCAAATGTATGCCCTTGTTAGAAGAAGAAACTGACAACCTCCAGCCAGGTTGTTTGCATACAGATGAATGACATAAATAGCAAGTCAGATAAATTAGGGGGGAGGAATAATACACCCTGTGAAGAATCTAATATGGTAGGTTAAACTGTAACCAGAAACGAATGTATTACTAACCCTGCAATCTCTAGTATAGGATGTTGTAAAGCAGTGGAAGGACCTAATAGAGGAAAAAATGTAACAATGAAAGTTGTAAGAATGTTTCTACATAAAGCCTAGAGGAAAATCAGGTGTGTGTTTTGCAGATTAATATGCTTGTATCTTAACAGGTGAATTTTAGAATTTTGATCACTGCTCTTAATATGTTTTACTGGAAATAATTTTATATCAAATAGAAAATTATAAAAATTATAATTAATGAGTTAGTAATATGATTATTTCATGTCTTTTTTCCCCTGGAAATATATGGTAAACTGAATATGACAGTTATATTACTATTTCCTTTCTCTTGGCATTCCTTGTGGATAACGTCTTTGTTTAAAAACATATGTGATTGGTAATTTTAACTTAAAACTCTAAGCTACTGTTTAAGAAAATATTTCTAAGTGAAAATATGTTTATCGTGAGGAAATCCTATAATGTGTTAAATTTACCAAATATAAAGAAACTGATCTGGCTTCTCAGTTTCTTGATGAAATCTGAATGAGAGCTGAATATTAATATCGTTTTATAGTACTTGAGTCAGAAATGGTTTAGGTGAAAGAATACATTCTAAGGTTGTTCACTCATTGACTATTTAATGCATATTACATGCTAACTTATTTTAAGAATGATAACTCATTGACTAATTTAACCCATGAAAGAAGTGCCAAGCCAAGTCTCTCTCTCTTTTTAAAATAAACATAGTGAATGTAAATTTAGACAATAGTGATACATACTACCACTGAAAAGATTTGTGGAATGCCAAAAATGTATTAGGGTATTTACTTTGGAAAATGTTACTTCAAGTTAAATTTCAGAAATTGTTCAATATGTAGTTACATAAATATACAATTTAATAAGTTTAATATTTGCAGATAAATAAGAATTTTTAAATATATAAATATAACATCATATATATATATATATATAATAAATATTCAATAAATGCTAACTCTCACTCCCTAAAAACTTTTCTGTTTCTTTTGTTTTGGAATATTGTATATTAAGAATAATTTTTTTTTTTTTTTTTTTAGGGAGGTACCAGGGATTGAACCTAGGACCTCGTACATGGGAAGCAGGCACTTAACTAGTGAACTACATCTGCTCCCCAATAAGAGTTGTTTTTTTTTTCATTTGTTTGTTTGTTTTGTTTTTAGGCGGTACCAGGGATTGAACCTGGGACCTCGTACATGGGAAGCAGGCGCTCAACTACTTGAGCTACATCCGCTCCCTCTTTATTTTTAAAATATGATAGTGGAAGAATAATAATTTATTAGCCCTAGATATTAATGAAGTTGACACTTCATTATTTTTCTTATTGTTTAAAATGAAAGTTATATCTTTTAAACGAGGAAATCAAAATTACTTAATTTTCTCTTCTTGATTACTCAAGCCAGTCAAAGGACTAAAATATTTGAGTATTTGTTAGTTAGTAATAGGTAATCATTAATGAGTGCCAGGTGCATGCTAAGTACTGTCCTCAACACACTTGCCCTCTCTTCTGAATCTCACCCGCCTTCATGTCTCATACCCGTTTCACAGATGAGGAAACTGAGGCTCAGAGGGTGAAGTAATTTGCCCAATGTCAAGAGACATAAGAAGAGGTGGGGTCAGGATTTGCACCCAAGAAATCGTCTTCCAGAACAGAAGTTCCTAACCACCGCACCTCACTGATTTTGCATATTAAAACTCCAGGGCAGCCTGGCA
>PVKH010039200.1:0-11219 GCA_004027955.1 Chaetophractus vellerosus | reverse complement strand
CCCAGATCAACATGCAAATAAAACCTGGGCATTTATAATTTATAATGGGAAATTGTAGTCTATAAACCAGCCCTCTTTATCACTCTTCAGCCCCTTCCACTCTCTGAGACCCATGATCTGTTATTTTCTCCCATTTCTCTTCCCTCCCTACCTTACTAAATTACTGGCCTAATTAACGTGACATGCTCTTGAAATTCATTTCTGCACATAGTCAAGAACTTAGACAAAATCCCATAACAGTAGGTCTTCCAGTTACTAATGATGATTTTGAAGGACTCATTGAATCACTTAAGTTCTTTGAATCTCAATTTCTTCAGACAAAATGTTGGAATATCTCCTTGCCCAGGGATGATATAACATTAATAATTATGACAGCAAACATTTACTGAATGCCTAGTATATACCATGATGTGTTATAAGTACTTTGCATATATAACTAATTTAATCCTTACAAGGGCACTTGAGATACCTTTAATTATTGTCCCTATGTTATAGATGAGGAAACTGAGGCATGGACAAACTCCACACTAAGAGTTCTAGCTGGGGTGTGAACCTGGGTGAAGTCCCCTGGTACCTCTGCTCTTCACCACCATGTCATGCTGCCCCTCCTGAGATGTGAGATCTTAGAAAGTGCCTGTCACTCCAAGAACCTAGGGCCTGGAATGTTGTAGGAGCTTGTTTCTGGGTAAAGAGATGTATCAAGTTTCCAGTAAGTACCAGCCATTCTGTTAGGGAAACAGGACAGACATGGCCCCTGTCCTAATACCTCTCTTGGACTTCTGGAAAGCCATTTCTAGTCATGGTCATTCCATTTAAAGGCAGGACCATCAAGCATCCCCTACCCTTGAGAAATTGTGAAATGTCAGAGGTTTGTGGGAAGTACTTAGAGGAGGACAAGGGAGACAGATACTGGACGCCAATCTTTCTCCACTGAACTGATTAACCTGGGTGTCGACCAAAAGACTACATGGGACCCTTGGAGGGGCTACTGACTTCCTTCCTTCCTTCCAGCTTTGTGGATCTATTTGTATGCAAGGAGCCAGAATTTCAGCATCTAGATGGAAGAAAACAACTGGCTGATTCAGTGGAATCAGAAGAATCTGTCTACCAGACGTTTGGTAGAGAGTCAGGAACATAGACTCACAGTATTTTTTAACTGCAAAGGATATTAGAGAACTCAGCTAACCCCACAGTCATAGACAGGGCACCTGAGTGGTGGAGACATGAGAGTTAACTGGTACTTTGGGTGGGTTCATTCCATTGTATGGATAATACCACATTCTTTACTCCTTTCATCACTTGCTGGACTTTGAGTTATTCTCACCTTTGGTCTTTTATGAATAATGCTGCTGTGAACACTTGTTTTTAAATTATTTTGGGTATATACCTAGGAGTGGAATTGCTGGGCCACATGGTTATTCTGTGATTAGCTTTTTGGGGTGCTGCCAAACTGTTTTCCATAGCAGCTGTTTACCATTTTACATTTCTACCAACCATGCTGGGAGGCTCCAATTTTTCCACATCCTTGCCAACCTTGTTATTTTCTGTTGTTTTTCAAAAATTATTATAGCCATCCTAGAGTGTGTGGAGTGTATCTCATTGTGGTTTCTATTTGCATTTCCTTAATGCATTTCCTTAATTTGCATTTCCTTAATGAGCATCTTTTCACGTGCTTATTGGTCATTTGTGTATCTTCTTGCAGAAATGTCTAAGTCCTTTGCCCATTTTTAACTGGGTTGTTTGTCTTTTTGTTATGAATATTCTTATAAATAATTTATTTTTAGTTATGGTAAAATATATGTAAGATATAAAATACATTAAATACATTGACAAATCTGTGTAACTTTCACTCTATCTTTTCCTGGCTATTTTCATCAACCCAAACCAAGACTCATACTCATTTAAGCAATAACTCCTGATTTCCCCTCCCCACCCCTGGTTACCACTGTTCTGCTTTCTGGTTCTGTGTATTTGCTTATTCTAAGTATTTCATAGAAGAGAAATTATACAATATTTATTCTTTTTTATCTAGCTTATTTCACTAACATGATATCTTCAAAGTTCATCCATGTTGCAGCAGCTACCAGCAGTACACTTCTTTTTACAGTTGAATAATATTTCATTGTAATGATGTACCATATTTTGTTTATCTACTCATCTGTTGATGGACACTTGGGTTACTTCCAGCTTTTGAACAGTGCTGGATGAACAGTGCACAAATATCTGTCTGAGTCCCTGCTTTCAGTTGTTTTGGGATATATCTAGGAATGGAATTGTCAGGGCATATGATAATTCTATGTTTAACTTTCTGGGAAACTGCCATACTTTTCCACAGTGACTGCATCATTTTACATTACCATCAACAATGTATGAGGGTTCCTGTTTCTCTGCATCCTTGCCAACACTTGTTTTCAGCTTTTGTAACAATAGCCATCCTAGTAGTTGTGAAGTCGTATCTCATTGTAATTTTAATTTGCTTTTCTATAATGGCTAATGATATCATGCATCTTTTCATATACTTATTGGCCATTTGAATATCTTCTTTGGAGAAATGATTCAAATCCTTGGCCCATTTTTTTAACTGAGATGCTTGTCTTTATGTTGTTGAGTTTTAGGAATTCTTTATATACTTCGAATATTAAACCTTTATCAGATATATGGTTCCAAATATTTTCTCCTATTCTATAGGTTATATAGGTTGTCTTTTCACTTTCTTGGTGATGTCCTTTGAGGCACAAAAGTTTTAAATTTTTATGAAGTCCATTTTATTGGTTTTTTTCTTTTGTTGTTTGTGCTTTTGGTGTAAAATCTAAAAATTCCATTGCCTATTATGAGGTCCTGAAGATATTTCCCTACGTTTTCTTATAAGAGAGTTATAGTATTAGCTTTTGTATTTAGGTTTTGATCCACTTTGAATTAATTTTTGTATATAGTGAGAGGTAGGAGTCCACATTCATTCTTTTGCAAGTGGATTTCCAGTTGAATAGATTTGTGGGCAAATAATACTTTGATTAGAAGTAAGAGGTGTTAATTAATTGTTCATTTTTGTTGATGATGTAAAGACAATTAGCTATTTAGAATTTTCATTCAATTGCTTTGGCATTATGTTGGTAGAACCTTAGCCTAGAATCCTCTATAGATGTTTATTATTCTTCTCAAAGATGAGTCTTATACTTGTTTGTACCAGATGTATGAAATCCTTTAGTAAACACATGGGTCTGATCGTTATTTTAAACTCATTTAGAAACAAGTTTATTAAACTTTCCAAATATTAAATGTTGAAAATAACAGTCTGAGTCACAGGATTACAAACTATATTTATTTTCTTTTAATCTGTTTCCATCAGCATAATAGCTGACATTTACCTAGCCTTTACTCTATATCAGCTTCTATGCTTTATGTGGATCATTTTATTTAATCCTCAGAAGTCCATGAGGTAGAAACGATTATTTTTCCCGTCTTCAGAGGAGGAGAGTGAAGTTAAAACAAACGAAGTTATGTAATCTGTTCAAAGTGATGCGGAAGGAGGTGCCACTGGGATTCGAACCCAGAATGTCTGTTCAGAATTCATGCTCTTAACTTGGCTGAGTTAGCTCTTCCTGATGCTTTCAAGTTTCTACTAAGGAGAAAAAGAGTATAACTTTATGTGAAAAGAAATGCATGTATTTAAAAATAATACCTGTATGTTTTATGTTTTTTATTACTTTTAAAGTTTAGAATTTTTTTAGTTTTAATTTCATGAACTGCATAAATTATTTAAAAACAATATTTAAAGATAGCTTATCTTTAATGAGTTTTTACTTATTAAAATATTCTTTCTCAGGTATCTCTGATGAGAAAGGACATTTTACATGAATAACGGACTAATAAGAATTAGAATGTAAATTCTGAAGCATGTGTTCAATAATAAGTTGAAGAAAATTACCATCCGTTTTCCTTGAAAATAGACCCTTAATATCAGTACTTGATAATCATTACTGCTTGAATATCATTTATAGACTTTCCAGCCTTGAAAATATCTGGAATATTTGATTAATGGTATACACTAAGAAGTACACACTGAGAAATGACTTGTGCCTAATTTGGGAAACGGTTGCTTTAATTATTCAGAAGAGTCACTCCTGAAACAATAGGTAATAATGATTCTTAAAAAATCAGCTGACAAATTATGGAAATGTCACGTGTTGTAAAAAGTAAATTAAACTATAAACTATAAACTGAAAGGGCATTGTCAGTTCTAAGGGTCCCATAACTTAAATGATCACAACAACGCCTTGAAAATCACTCAAGGCAATGACTAAAACTGTTTCTATTGCTGACCTGGGCAGAGATTATGCTTCAGCCCACATGCAGTGTTTTACCATGAGACAGGAAGCCTGACAACCTCAAAGTTGGATGTGGGAAAAAAACCCCAAAACCTGTCTGAGTTGATAGGTGAGTTTTAATTTTCACAATACAACTGTAAGGAAGATTGTATTACTGAAAGACCTAGGCTTCTACTTGAATGTCAAATTACCAGTCCTCCGTGTTACCATTACATTTTAAAACATCATAGTACCCTATGCTTAAAATCCTCTACTATGGTTCCATTGCATCCAAAATAAAATACATAGCATGGCTTGAGAGGCCTCACCTGGACTTGCCTCTGCTTCCCTTGTCAACCTTATTAGAAATTCTGTCCACTACTCACCACTCCAGTTATTCTAGCCTTCCTTCTCATCATGCTCACATTGCTTCTGCTTTAGGGCCTTCACATTTGTTCTTCCTTGAGTGTAAATACTGTTCCCACAAGTCTTTTGAACTTGGCTTCTACTCAATATCGCCACTTCAGAAAAGCTTTCCCAGAACAAACTGTCTAATGTAGCAGCCCTCACCCCCTACCCACCCAATACTACATTTCTGCATGTTATGTTCTTTATAGCATATGTTAGCATCTGAAATTATCGCATGTCATTGAAAGCATGCTTTTTTATTGTCTCCCCCCACACTAGAATGTGAGCTCCATAATGTTTTGATACTTAGTGCCCAGTACATATTTATTGACAAAGCATGAATAAAATTCAATATTCTTACCCCCTAACCATAACTGATATAAAGTTTACTATATCATCTCTCTCTTTTTTTTTAAAAAAAAAAAAGCTCTACCTAATAAATTAAAAATAAACATGCTGATGAAATAGGCATAATACTTACTTGAAACCTTGAACACAAAACCAGGAACCACCCTACAGTGTCTATGTGCTTAATTATTTATTCTAGGCTTTTAAATTCCATTAGCAAATAACCTAGGCAATAAATAGGATGATGCCGAGTCTCCTTAATTATCAACCTAGAAAGGTAAAAAAGAGGCATATAATCTTCCCCCACACTCCAGACCTCAGCTTCAAGGCAGTCAGTCTAGAGAAACTTGGCATATTGAGTTGCCTGACTTGTGCCAAATATGCTACAAAGATCAAGCCAATGACCCACAATCCTTTGCCCAGTAGTAGCAATAAAATTGGTTAAGCCAAATCTGCCTTTTCTTCTGGTCTTTGACACTACTGTTTGACTACAGTTGTCCCACATTGTTGTAAAGCCCAGATTTTGTTCTGGTATCCTCCATTCAGGAATGGCAATCCACTACCAAACTCAGATGCCAGTCAAATTGTGTAAGTCAGTTTGGCTAACCATACTCTCCTTGCCAATGGTTGGTTTAGGGATGGACATATGGTTCAAACTGTGGCCAAGGGGACAGGAAAATAAAATTTTTGGATACATCTTGGAAAAAAAGTTCCTCACTTAAAAAAAAAAGCACACTGTCCTTTCACTAGATATTGTTGTGTCTCTGATTGTGATGTCCAGAATGGCTGTGGTTGTCATGGGACATTCCAAGGACAGAAAGGCAGGAAGATGGAGAGAATCTGGATCCCCCATGCTTTAGTTCAGCCAATGAATTAATCAGCTTTGGGGGTTCCCTGCCTCAAGATTTTTTATTATAGGAAAAACTGGATTACTGCAATAATTGCTTAACTGGGCTCCCTGCTTCTGACATTGACCCCTGACAATCTGTTATTGACCAGCTGCTAGAAAGAACAATTTACAACTCTACCTCACTCAGGCATAAGTCTATGTTTTTATTTACAATAACCTGCAAGACCCTCACAGCTGGCCTGCCACCATCTCTCTGTATCCATCTCTCACAACATCCCCCTTTGCTCACTCATCTTTAGCAACACTGGCCTCAAGTTTAGCCATTGAAAACCAGATAAGTTCTTGCCTTGGAGTGTTTCTACTGGCTGCTCCCTATGTCTAGAACTCTCCTTCCCCAGATATCCATATGACTTGGTATCTTGCCTTCTTTGGATCATAGCTTGAATGCCATCTTTTGCATAAAGTCTTCTCTAACCATCCTATTTGATAATGAATACCCTACTCTGTACCCCGTATTGCTATATTTTCCTCCACTTGTACTCACAACCTTACATTCTATACATTCCTTATTTTTTTAAAAAATTATTGGCTGTCTCCTCCACTACTGAACATGTAATGCCTAGAATACATTGCACATAGTAGGTGCTTAGTAGATATTTCAGGCACTAAGGAAGGGATAACAATTCTTTTACTGTTTCATGTATTTTGTGATGTGTTTTCTGTTGCAGCTGAAAGCATCCTGAGTGATGGATTTTGCTTGAGCTGCTTTGTGCCTAGTGCCATGCATTTTGAAGACAGCATATTTTAAGTTTATAGTTGGTGAATCTAGAACAGAGTCCCTACCTACTCCAACCCGTATCACTTTATATTGTGCAGTAGAAGATCAGCAGTAGAAAAATTGCTGGAGTAGGATTCAAAAGTTTGTTTTCTGGTCTCTGAGACCTTGAGCAATTTTAAACTTATCTCCATAAGTTACTTATTATCTATAGTACCTATATTATCTCTTATACTTATAATGTGGAATAATAAGACCTACTCTAGTTATAGAGTAGGGGTTATAAGAATTAAATGATGCATGTATGTTAAAAGTAAGAAAGTATTATGAATATCAGTAATAGGTTGTTTTTAATGAGTTTCTTTATACTCCTAAAAGTATGTATGATTTTTGTTGTTATGAGTTGGATTGTAGCCTCTCAAAACATATGTTGACGTCCTAACCTCCATTACCTCAGAATGGGACCTTATTTGGAAATAGGGTCATTGCAGATGTAGTTAGCTAAGATGAGGTCATACTGGAGTAGGGTGGGCCTTTAATGCAATATGACTGATGTCTTTATAAGAAGAGGAGAAGAGTCACAGAGACAAAGACATACAGGGCAGAAGGCCATCCAAACACCAAGGCAGAGTTTGTGATACATCTATAAAACAAGTGTATTAGTCAGCCAAAGAGGCACTGATGCAAAGTACCAGAAATCTGTTGTTTTTTATAAAGGATATTTATTTGGGGTAAAGGCTTACAGTTATAGTTAGTAGCCATATGTTGAAGTAAGATGGCAGGCCTGGTCTCTCCTTCCTTCTTCCTCTTAAGGCTCTGTGGGCCAGCTTCTTCTGATCTCAGGTGTAGGTTGGCATAGGGTTTTTTTCTGGGCTTCCTCAACTCAGCTGCTCTGTTCTCTTCAGCTTCAAACTATCAGACAAATGGCTCATCTCTCTTCCTGGGGCCTCAGGATCAAAGTTCTCTCCTTTGCCATGTCTATGGAGCTCTCTTTCTTCCTGTGCCTTCTTCTGTGTGTCTTCTTGAGTAAATGTCCATTTATATGGCCCACCAAGGGGGCAGGGAATTTAAACTGAGTTATACCCTACTGACATAGTCTAATCGGAGCCCTAATCTTAACATAATTTAATCAAAGACATCTCAGGTGAATCGAATACAAAGGGTATCATGCCCAGAGGAACAGACCAGTTGACAAACATAATCTCTCTCTTTTGGAATTCATAAATAATCTCAAACTTCCACACCAAGAAATGCCAACGATTGACTGCAAACAGCAAAAGCTAGAAGAAGTAAGGAAGGATTAGCCCCTACAGGTTTTATAGGGAGCATGGCTCTTCCAACACTTTGGTTTTGGACTTCTAACCTGTAGAATTGTGAGTCAATAACTTTTGTTGTTTTAAGCCACCTGGTTTGTGGTATTATGTTATCACAGCCCTAGGATACTGTAGCAGTTTGGCAGTTTGATGAAGTTATGAATTCCAAAAATAGATATTGGATCATGCTTGTAAACTGGTCTGCTCATCTGGGCATGATTAAGTTATGAATAGGGTGTTAACTGGGCCACGCCAGTAGGGTGTTGAGCCCTTGGTGGGTGGGGAATCAAAGATAAAAGGCATGGCAAAGGACAGAGTTGTAGTAGTTCTGATGTTGGAGTCTTGAGCTGGAGCCCCAGGAAGTAAGAGAGCTTGGTCATGAGGAAGGAGAAAAGACATGAGCTGTTCTCCTGAGAGTCTACAGCTGGCCTTGTGGAGTGAGGCAAAGCCTAGAGAGCCTCATAATCTACAGCTGACCTTGTGGAGGAAACAGAGGAGTTGAGCCCAGAGAGAAACAGAGTCCTGGGAAGAGAGGAACCCAAGAAGCCTGAACCCTGGCAAATGTCGGCAGCTGTCTTGCTCCAACACGTGGCAATGGACTTTGGTGAGGGAAGAAACTTACACTTTATGGCCTGGTAACTGTGGACTTCTACTCCAAATAAATACGCTTTGTAAAGACCAACTGATTTCTGGTATTTTGCATCAGCACCCCTTTGGCTGACTAATACAGATACTAATAGAGTTCAATCAACAGTAATACTAAGTTTTAACCATTTATTATTACTGGAACCCATATTCATTCCATAAATCTTCAATGAGCCCCTATTCAGTGCCAGAATACATTTCAGGAGATCTCTATCACAATGGTTAGGAGCAGAAATGCCAAGGTCAGCCAGCGTGATCCAGGTAAGTTGCTAAACTTCCTGAGCCTCAATTTCCTCCACTGCAAAATGGGGTTAAGATGGCCTTAACCTCTCATTGTTGTGGCAATGGTGAAATTAGATAACATATTGATAGCAGTTATTGCAGAATCTGGCCCCATAAAGCCTGATTAAATAGAATTATCATTATTGTTAATCTACCATGCCAGGTATTATGCTAGTGCTGTTAAATATTTCATTATTTCATTAACAAAGCTTTTCAGTGACCTTTCAAGATAGTCCAGAGAAACCGAGCAATTTTCCCAATAAAATGGTTGAACCAGAAATAAAATTTGGGTGTGTGTGCCTACAATGCCTGCCTAATTCCTACTCCTTATTCAATTCCATCTTGGTGGCAGTTACTCTAGGGATCCTTCCTACCCCAGTATGGGTTGGGTGACACCCTTTTATCTAGCACTTCCCACACTCACACTGGATTGTGATTGACAATCACTTATCCTTCAGGGGAGTGTAAATGGCTTAAATGGGGGAAGCCTCCATGTCTTGTTCACCACTGTGGCCTCATCCCCCAGGTCAGTGCCTGGCACATAGTAGGTGCTTCATAAATATTTGTTGATTTAATCAATTTAAAGTGATTGGAATTAGGAAAGGTTTGAAATGAACAGATGTATAGTTTTTGCCCTTCTTGGCTTGGTAATTTCTAAATGCATCAATGCTTTCAAAGAGAACAGGAGGTATGACCTCAGAACTGTGAAAAGAACCAGTTTCTCTTCCCCGACAGAGCCCTGCAAGCTTCCTGTGAGTCTACTTCTCATCAGGCCACCTTCAAAATACAGCAAGCCCACAGCTCTCTCGCAGCCAGATATCCTCCATCACAGCTGAGAAAAATGCTTTCATCTTGTGGCAACTTGTTCATAATCAGACAAATTTTGCTTCTAGCAAATTGAAGCCCCATATAAAGAAAAGTTGCCAGGAAATCCCTTTGTAGACTACTGGATGCTGAAAGGAGATTCCAGGCTTCCTTTTGACACATAGAGGAGAGGTGGTTTTCATAAGCTTCAACTCCTGGAGCAGAGAGCTGGGCTGTACAATAACCTTGCGTTTGTTAGCATTCTGAAATCTTTTATTTATTTTTTTATACTTTTAAAATTATGTTTAAAGATATTTAGATTATATAAATGTTACATAAAAAATGTAGGAGATTCCCATACGACCCACTCCCTCCCTTCCCACACTTTACCACATTAACAACATCTTTCATTAGTGAGGTACATTTGTTACAATTAATGAACACATATTGGAACATTGCCACTAAGTATGGATTATAGTTTACATTATAGATTAAACTCTCTCACACAATTTTGTAAATTATAAGAAGATATATAATGGCCTGTATCTGTCATTGCGATGTCATTCAGGACAGTTCTAATGTCCTGAAAATGCCCCCATATTATACCTATTTTTCCCTCTCCCTCCCCTCAGAACCTCTGGTGGCCACTGCCTCCACATCAATGATTAAAGTTCTTCCATTGCCAGAATAACAATGTCTATAGTAGAATAACAGTAAGTCTTCTCTAGTCCATTGTTCACTCCCCAATCCTGAGGATTCTGGGATGGTGATGCCTCCTCCACCTCTAATTGAGAAGGGGCTTAGATCCCATGGGACAGATGGATGGGACTATCTTGCTTGCAATTGTAGACTTTTTTTGTTTTTTGGGATGGTCGTTGTCCATCATCATCTCCTTGTTAGGTGTCCTGGGTGAGTCCAATGACTGGAGAGTAGGTGTTGTAACTCTGTTGAGATTCAGGGCCTAACGGGCACATAGAAAGTCCAAAGATTTAAGTCTCTTGGACATAAACCTATCAACTCTAGTACTAATTCTAGGTTCAAAAAAGAATGGGCAGAAGAGCCATGTGTAGGGAAATCACAATTGAATCCAACTCTGTCACACTGGGAAGCATAAATTCCAAAGTAGGGCCCACTGGCAGGGTGCCCAGCTCCTGAGCTGGTAGCCCTGCCTATAGTGTCTGGATGTTTCCAAAGCCCTCAGGAGCCCTACTATTTGAGGCAATATTTACTGTGGCAGTCAATGAGATCCTGCTGAGACATACATAAATGTAACCTCTGGAATGACCTCCCAACACACTTTGAAGTCTCTTAGCCATATAAACTCATTTGTCTTTACCCTTTCCCCCTTTTGGCCAAGGTCTTTTACCAGTTGCATTGCTAGTTGGTGCTTGGTAGTAATCCCTCAGTGCCAAGGAGGCTCATCTCCGGGAGTCATGTACCACGCTGGAAGGTAATGCTTTTATATGTTGAGTTTGGCCTAGAAAGAGGCC
>PVKH010039199.1:0-11217 GCA_004027955.1 Chaetophractus vellerosus | reverse complement strand
TTTTATTTTTATCCAACAATATATAGACCTGGGTTTACTGTCTGTCTCCTCCACTAGATTTGACGTGTGAGGGAAGGGATCTGTGTGTCTTGTTTATTGTGTTCCCAGCACCTAGGATAGTGCTCAGCACATAAGAGGTGCTCAATAAGTGTTGCAGAATGAATAAATGGATGGATGGATGATTATCCCAGGCAAATTTTATCTTATGAGTCAGTCTGTTGAGATCCTTTTGACACTGATTCCAATATATTTTCTCCTTCCTAGCCTCACGCCATTCGCCAATTTGACAAGTCTGCCTCTTTTCTTCTCTTTACCCTAATCATTAGTAACCATGTTTAACAGGCAGAGTCCCATGGAACATGATTGGAAACCTCCCTCCTAGAGACACCAATCAAACACTCATCTCCTTTTGGTGTACTTGTCTAACTAGTTATAATCCACCTAACTGCCTTTGAATCCAGGTATATTTCTTTCTCTTGTTCAAAGGAGAAATATTTTTATACTTGCACAGTCAAACTCTGCAGGTTGCAAAGGATTTGCTTAAGAACAGCCTATGTAAAACATATTGAGGCTTTTATTTAAAATAAAATCCATGTGAGTAAACAAACTGATATAACTGCTTCAAAAAATAGCAGTCTGACAATGTGAACTATGGTCCATGCTGAATGGCAAAGTCCCAGGATGCGTTTATCAGTTGCAATGAATGTGCCACACTAATGAAGGATGTTTATGTGGAAGGGTGTGAGAGGTGTGGGGAGTGGGGCATATGGGAATCCCTATTATGTCTTGTGTAACATTTATGTAATCTAAGTATCTTTAAAAAAATAAAAAAAAATATTATTAAAAAAACAGCAAAGTATGGATTACTAGAAGTACAGTATCTACAAGAGAAGAGGTTTCAGTTTATGCTTTTCTCTAAACTGGACAGATCATAATTGGAATTCATTTGACATTGCCACAGTCAAATGTAATGAAATCAGAGGGAAGCGCATGGTGAGGCTAATTGAACCACATTTGTGATGGTCACAGGAGCTGGGATAGTTAGCTGAGACAAAAGAAGTTACACAGGGAACATGATACATGCTTATCTTCTCTAACCATTTCCAGCCTGGCCATGAGTAGATGGTGCTCAAAGAATAGAATGGCTGGTGAGTGCAGGGAGAGAGATTTCAACTCTAATTAAGAACTAACCAGACGTGCCCAAAGTTGGCATGAGGTGGCTGGGGAGATTTCAAAAATGTTCAAACATATGATGGAACATGGTTGAGGTGATGTCAGAGAGGAAAGACAGGCATCGGATCCTGGCTGGCCTGGATGCTGTTCTTTCCCCTGCCCTCAGAATTCAACGATTCTCTGGCTCATTCCATTTATGTACCAGAGTTGTTTACGTTTTTTCACATTATTCTGGAAAAGTTCCCTTTCCTATTTTTTTGTTTTTACTTTTCTTTCTTTTTTTTTAAAGATTTTTTTTATTACATATCCCCCCCTTTCTGCTTGTTCTTGCTGTGTTCATTTTTGTGTTCCTCTGTGTCTGCTTGTCTCCCCCCGCCGCGGCGACCTGCCGAGTCAGCTCACCGCGTGGCGGCCTGCCTGCTCGTGGCGGCTTACCCTGCCCATGGCGGCTTACCCTGCCCGCTCGTGGCGGCTTACCCTGCCCGCAGTGGCTTTCCCTGCCCTTGGCAGCTTGCCTTCTCAAGGCGGTCTGCCCACTCGAGGAGGCCCCGGGAACCAAACCCAGGGCCTCCTATGTGGTAAACTGGCGCCCTATCAACTCGGTTACAGCCAGCCCCCTACTTTTCTTGTTATAACTTTCAGGTGCTTCAGTTGGACTTTTCCATACCTTTGCCACTTCTTCCTCACTTTCATCATGAAGCTTTTCCAGTTCCTCAAGATCCAGGCTAAATTCATGTTGCTGTAACTTTGCAATATTATTAAGTGTATCATTTTCGTCCATCATATTCAGAACCTGGGTTTTAGAATAGGAAAGGATGGTGACAAGCAAAGAGTTACACTTGAAAGAGATGTTTTTTCTTAGTCTCTTTAGGCAGCAACCAAAAAAAAAAATTAGATGTTCTGTTTATCTAAACCTAATTACCGAGTAGAGAATTAAGTTATGGGTTTATTGTGGCTATTAAAGTTTTAAGGTTTAATTCTTTAAAAACTCAGTTATCTAACTATACAAGAAAAAATTATAAATTCATCAATTCATTGAATGAGATTAAGGAATTGTTTTTAATATTTTAGGCGTGCTAATGGTATTGTGGTTATGTGTTTTAAGAGTCCTTTTTTTTAGAGATATATACTGAAATAAAGATAAAATGATACAACATCTTGGATTTACTTCAAAATAATCCAGGGTGGGGTTTGTGGGTGTGGGTACAGAGGAAATAGTATTGTTTCATTATTGTATTATTCTCTTAACTTTTAATTATATCTGAACATTTCTATAGTAAAAATTATCTTTAAAAGTTCAAAATTTGTGAAAATTCAGGGCAAAGGACACACACTGCAACATATATGACAAATTATTAATGTCTTAAATATATAAAGAGCCCTTACAATTCAATAAGAATAAAAAGTAGACAACACAATAGGAAAAAATGGAAACTTCAGTTTCCAAATAGTGGAATAAGCTTTGCAATCATCCTTTCCTGCTCCAATCTCTAATGTTAATAGAAAAGAAATGTAAAATAGAAAAATCCATTACTGCAATCAAGAAAGAGAGAGACAGAGAGAGAGAAAAGGAACCGCAGTAGCATGGAAACTGAGCAGCCCCTGAAAGATGGAAATCAGATGGATCTGAATGATGTCTCACAGCCCCAAATGCCCACAGGATACTACTCTACAAAAGGTGGAAGCTACACACCAGGTACGAGACCAAGGCGTGACGCAGAAGTAACTGACAGAGAGATTCGTTGGGCTACTGCATCAGAAACAGGCAGTGGATAGAACCTGCATGCACTCCTACCCAGGAAAGCTTGCTGGGCCCAGCAATAGTAACAGGAGTGTTTGCCTCCAGGCGGGAGCAACTAGAATGAACATTTGGGTTGAAGAGACAGGGAGTCTATCAACAGCCAGAGGGAGAGGGAAACACCCCCACTCAGAAGACAGACTTCCAGGACACCTCCCAACACCACCTGTCCTTTTCCTGTTCCTGAAAGTAGACTGGAATGCGTGCTGCATCAGACCTCCTATACTTCTTCACAAACAGGCTGAGCCAATGTAGCCGAATTATAACAGGGAGTTTCAATTATAAAGATGAGCACACAATAATCAAAATAACAGTCACCAAATATTTGGGGTACAAAAGACCATGGAAGAGAAACAATAAACCCAACTAACGGAAGACTTGTTACCCATAGAAAAAGAGTTGATTAAGCAAGAAAAATTTTACAGTAATCAGGAATGCAAAATATTATATTACATAAAAAGAATCAAGAGGTTATAGAACTTATAAGTTTGATATCTGAAATTAAAATAAAACTCAATAGCTGGGCTGAATAGCAAAATGTACACAGTTAAAGATAGCGATATGTCAGAGTGTAACAAAGAAGGATAATGAGATGGAAAGTGTGAAAGAAAAGTTAACAAATTTGGAAGACATATCTCGAAGTTCCTACAGCTACTATGACTTCAGAAAGAGAGAATTAGAGAATAGGGACCACAACATTTACAGAAATAACAGGTGAGAAATTTCAAAACCTCAATAAAAGCATGAATACTCAAGATTTAAAGAGCATATCAAGTTTTGAGCAGGCCCAGATCTAGAAACAAAAATGTTTCTATGAAATTTGAGAACACCAAAGCCTAAAAATTTCCAGAGAGGGAAAGCAAATCACAAAAAGAGAAGAATCAGGCTGACAGAAAACCTCCTATCAGCAACGTTGGATACAGAAAGATCAATTGCTTTGGATCAAATTTTCGATGGGGGAAAATAACCTCAAATCTCAAATTTGCATTCATCATTCAATCAACTATCATTCAAGATAGAGTGGTCAGTTTATAGACACGGGGCTCAGAAATTTCAACCAATATCCAACCCTCTGAAAGGATTAAGCATGTACTGAAACCAGAGGGAAGGTGGATAGAAATACTTAGTAAGTTTAAATAAGATTTGCACGTTTCTTGCGTTGTAAGAAACGGCAATCTGGAACTATAATTCCAAATGATAGTGTGGGAAGGGGGGCAAAGGGGATTGAAGACTTAAAAGCAACAACAAAAGCACCCTGGGGCTCTTCCCACGCCCCCTAGACCAGAGCTTCTCCCACTTCTATGTGCGAGAATCACTTGGGGATGTTTTAAACAGAGGATCCTGATCGCGGACATCAGGGAGGGGTTTGCGATTCTGAATTTATAACGGGATCCTGGGCGATGCCAAGGCTGCCACGCTCGGCCCATTCTTGAGGAAAAAGGTCCCAAATGCCAGAAAAACAGAGGGTCAAGCCTGTGGGTCAGACTTGAAAAACAGAAATAGAATGATAACTTCCAAATAGGAAAGAAAATACTCAAAAATATATATATAGAATCACGATAACAGAAATAGCATAATCAATCCAAGAAGACAGGACAGAGGAAAAAATAACTAGAAATATATATTAAATAGAAAATCCAAAATATAATGGCAGGAAGAAGTCTAAACATATCATCAATCACAGTAAATGTGACTAAATTAAACTCTGCTATTAAAAATCCTAGATAGGATTTACAAAACAGAATGGAAAAAGATATATAGCCAAGTGCTAACAAAAAGAAATATAGCGGGCCGGCTCGATAGCCCAGTGGATAGGGTGCCGGCATACCACATGGGAGGCCCTGGGTTCGATTCCTGGGGACCTCTCCTAGCGGGCAGACCGCCTTGAGAATGGCAAGCCGCCATGGGCGGGCCGGAGCCCCCGTGGGCAGGGCAAGAAGCTGCCACGGACATGGCAAGAGCCGCCATGGGCAGGGCAGGTCGCCCGCGGATGGAGCGCAGCCAGCCACCCGCGAACTGAAAGCCGGCCGTGAACGGACGCAGAGACCGCCCACAAGTGGGGAAAGCCGGGCCTGCGCAGTGACCACTCTCGGCGGGTAGCCGCAGCGGGGGCGAAGGGGAGATATGTAATAAAATAAATAAATCTTTAAAAAAAAAAAAAAGAAATATAGCAAAAATTATTAGGATCAGAGGAAAAAAAACAAAACAAAATATAGAGTTAAGAACATTAAAAGAAACAAAAATATTTCATGAGGGTAAAAGGAATAATCAGTCAAGCACCATTTTGCATTTAACAAAAATATGATAAGAATACGAGGAAAAATTAACAAACCCAAAATCATATCTTAGAAAACAACAGTTCAAATAGTAAAAAAAAAAAAAAGATAAATATGGATAAAGAGAATTTGACAAACACAATTATATTTATCAAATAGGAATTAAAAGGACTTTGATCTAACTCCACACACACAGAAAAAAAAAGAATAAAATATTATCTAAAAACACACATGGAACATTCACAAAAAGTGAACAGATACAAGGCAAAAAGATAATTTCAACAAACTTTATTTCCTGTCCACAGTGAAATAAAATTCAAAATTAACAAGAAGAGAGACAAAACAATCTACACACCTGGAAATTATAAACAGACAAATAAATATACTCTTCTGAATAAGTCTTTGATTGATAAGGTGATCAAACTAGAAATTAAAATATTTATAACTAAGCAATAGTGAGAACATTATGTAATGCAATGTAGCTAAAGTGGTACTCAGAGATAATATTTATGACTTTCATGCATAATAGAAAATACTGAAAATAAACCAAGTTTTCAACTCAAAAAGTAATAGAGGACAAAATAAACCTGATTAAATTAGGAGAGATTTTTAATAAATAAAATTCTAAATTGATAAAATCCTAAATTGATCAAATATATGTATAAAATTATATATAGCATTCTCTTATAATAAGGGTCAAACCAGAAAAAACAGCAGCTATTTTTAAAAATATATTAATAAAATAGAAAAGATCTTGGAAAGTGATGATAAACTATGATAAAAGGCATAAACATACAATACTAGGAGTAAAAAGAGAACTGTAACTGAAATATCAGACTTGAAAATTGTAATGTTATATAATAATATTCTATATAATTTTTAAAATCTAGATAAGATGGACAATTTTCTAAGAAAATATAAATTATCAAATCTGTACTTGAAAAGAAATAGAAAATTTGAAAAGACTAATAGCCTAGAAGAAATTGAACCAATAGGAAAAAATAAATTCCTTCAAAAGTCATCAGGCCCAGATGGTTTTATTGCGAGGTCTTTTCCCTTTCCCTTTCCCTTTCCTTCTTTTCTTTTTTCTTTTTTTTACCAAGTTTTGAAGAAAATACTCCCCATTTTTTACTAACAGTTCCAGAAAATGGAAAAAAAAATAGAAAACTACTCAACTCATTTGATAATGCTAGTATAACACTGATACCATAATTACATAAGGAAAGTATAAGAAAAGAAAAGTAGGCCAATATTACTTATGAATAGAGGTACAAAAATCCTAAATAAAACTAACAAATGGAATCTAGGGGACTACTAAAAATGATCAATGTCTATCTGACAAATACAAGGATGCGCCATCATTAGAAAATCTATCAATGTAATAGTACATTAAAAGGGGAGAAGCAAAAAATTATATGAGCTTGTTAGAAAAAATGCATTTGATAAATTTCACAACAAAAACTCTTATGAAATAAGGGATATAAGGGAATTTCTTTAACTTGATAAAGGATATCTAACAGAAGCTGTGGCAAATATCACGCTTAAAGGTTAGAAGCATTCCAGTCAAAGTCTGGAAGAAGACAAGTATGTCCACTATCATACCATTATTTAGTTCTATATTAGAAGCCCTTGCCATAAGGCAAGAAAAATAAATGAAGTGTAAAAATTCATAAGGAAGAGACATATCATTATTTTCAGAAGATATCATAGTCTAGAAAATCCAAGAGAATCAATTGACAAAATAGTAGAATTGAAAGAGAATTCAGCAAGGTGGCCAGGTATAAAATCAATAACTTTTTTTATCTATCAGTAATAGCCAATTAAAAAATATAATAGAAACTTACAAACTATAAAATACCTTAAAAAAAATCTAATAAGAAATGTATACCAGGTCGTTTTTAGAGAAACTATGAAACTTCTTTGAAAAACAAACAAAAAAAGAATTTCACATATTCATATATATATATCATTCAGAACTGGCAAATAAATATTCCCCCAAATCTATCTATAAGCAATGTATTCTCAATCAAACCAGGTTTTTCATAGAGCATGATAAGCTGATTTAAAAATTCAAATGGAAACGTGTGTATAGAAGGGCTAAGAGGGCCGGCTGTAGCCCAGTTGGTAGGGCGCCGGTTTACCACATAGGAGGCCCCGGGTTTGGTTCCCGGGGCCTCCTCGAGTGGGCAGACCGCCTTGAGAAGGCAAGCCGCCGTGGGCAGGGCAAAGCTGCTGCGGGCAGGGCAAGCCCCCGCGAGCAGGGCAAGTCCCCGTGAGCAGGCAGGCCACCACGCAGTGAGCTGACTCACTTGGCGGGTTGCCGCATGGTGGGGGAGCGACAAGCAGACACGGAAGAATGCAAGAAGGAACACAGCAAGAACAAGCAGAAAGGGGGGGGGGAGGATATGTAATAAATAAAATTTTTTTAAAAAGGGCTAAGAAATCTTTGAAAAGGAAGAGCAAAGGGGGAATTGCTCTCACAATATCAAAATATATAAAGCTACAGCAATCAAAATAGTTTGATATTGGCTCAGGAAACAATCAATACACAATTTCAGAATATAGAGTCCATAAACAATCCCCATATACATGGGAATCTAGGGATTGATAGAGGAGGTACTTCAAATCACTTGAGAAAGGATGGTATATTCAACAAATGCTTTGGGAAAATTGCTTATTTATTTGTAAAAAAAAGTTAGCTCTGTATCTATTCACAAAAATGAATTTCAGGTGAAATAAAGGGATATTAGAAGAAAATATGTGAGACTCTGGAATGCTTTTTAAAATCACACATGAAAAACAAAAGCTGTAAGGGAAAAGGTCAAAACACTTGGACCATATCATAATTTTAAAATTCTATATTAAAAAGATATATTATAGGGGAGTAGATGTAGCTCAGTGGTTGAGTGCCCACTTCCCACGTACGAGGTCCTGGATTCAATCCCCAGTACCTCCTTAAAAAAAAAAATATTAGGTCGAACCATGTAAAATTGCCAATATTTGATGATTTTTTGGCCCATAAAAACAGCAATTCCATGTGACTCTACCTTTTAATAAGTGCCACTTCTAGATTTGCCCCATACAAACCTACCACATGCATACCTCCATAATCTTTTTTCCTTCCAGCTGACTTGGATGGGATCAAACAAGGTAACCTTAGAAGCCATGTGCTGAAGATAGGGGCTCCATCAGCCTGGGTCCCTGAATGACTGCATGGAACAGAACTGCTGCTGACCTAAGCACTCACCCAGGACTGTTATATGAGAAAGAAATAAACTTCTCATCCCTATACCAATATGTTTTTGGAGTTTATTCATTATCACAGTTTAACCAACCCTAAGTATCATGAATAAATTAAATTTAAAATTAAAACAAAGAACTCCTACAAGGCAATTAGAAAATGACCTGCACCCCAATAGAAAAATGGGCAAAGGATATCCACAGGGAATCTTTAGAGTTACAAAAAGATTCTCAACCTCATTAATAATCAGGAAAATAAAAACAAAGGGAGGAAATTGCCAAAGAAATAACTCGGCAGAACTTGAAAGACAAAAGTTTCCTATTAAAGGTGCTCAACAATGCCTAGCATGATAAAAGAGAAAACCTGAGGTGCTGGCAGGAAACAGATGACATATTCAAAGTAACTGGGACTTTAAAAAGATTTGGCAGGGTAAGTGAAATCAGCAAGGGACGATAAAGCATCTTGGGCAGGCAATCATGGGATTACCACTCCTCGGTCTGAAAGGCAAGGATTGGGAGGGGTTACTGGAACCCGGAGAGACAAGAAGCTATAAGAGAAGGCTGCCAGTCACTGCCAACCCATAACTACAGGGAGGGCACTGGGGGAGCAAAGGGCCTGACCTCAGTCTTCTTTTGCCCTCTGATCTCCTGCTGATGCTATTCACTGGCCAAACCCAAAAGAGACCCATTAATGCCGTCTATACAAGCCAACCTGTTGGGGCTCAGAGCATGCTGAAAAAGGGTGGAGAGTTTATTTGCACCAGCAAACCAAGAATATACAGCAAACATATCAAGGTATATAATTACAAAATTTCCAAACACCAGGGATGAAGAGATGATCCTATATGTGCCCAGAGATGACAATCTGGCTACCTCCAAAGAACTGGGAGCCAAAAAGGTACTGGGCTTTCTAAAGCAAACACTGAAAGCTAGAAGACCATGGAGCAACTCTTCAAAATTCTGAAATCATTATATAGCTAGGCACACAATCAAGTGGATGTGAGAGTAAGATGAAGATATTTTTTAAGAAACCAAGTCTCAAAAACTTTATCTCCCATGTACCCTTTCTCAAGAACAGAGCAGAGGACTGTACGACCCTAGGGGCAGCAGGCATCATTCATGTTGTATAACTTTTACGCGGCACCCAGAAGCACAGCTACGTTAGAAATGGTGTTCCCAAGAGTGGGCAGCACAGCAGTTCTACTTGGGAAACTACTGAAAGATGTATACCAGGGAAGTAAACCCAACGAAAAGCACACGGGATCCAGGAAACAGGGGCTCCAACTCAGGAGGAAGGTGAGAGGCTCTTTCAGAAAGATGGGGAAGGGAACCCCCTGGGACAGCAGCATGCACCTCTTCTAGAAAGCAAGGTGTGCAGGCTGGAGCTGGAAGATGGAAAGCTCTAGGAGAAAGGTCATCAAGACAGACAGACAAGGAGACAGACCAATAACCAGGCACTGGCACATAATCACCTCAGGGATCTGACTCCAATGAGAAGAATTTTCTAGCACTTTGACAGAGTTCTAATTGGTAATAGGCCCACAGAAAGGCTTAATCCAAAACGAAGGCAATTACTAGTTCCAGGAAAAATAAAGTTGTAAAAACAGGAAATGTAATCATAACACACCATGTGTATTTGTTTTGTGCTTTGAAGCATATGTGTAAACGACAACGTCATGCACACTGAGTATACATTTATGGGTATGTTGTGGTGATAGTGCTGTACAAAAACCTAAATACTCATCTTCCATACTAGGAAGTCCATAACTAATATCAAAACGGAAATATCTAGAAATAGTAGTATTAAGAAGACTACTGAGAAAGAAAGAGGTAACTATCCCAAGAAAAAAGCTAAAATAATTGAAAACAGTTACCTCGGGAATCAGAAAGAAGAGAAGTAGGGCAGGTGATGCTTTAAAAACATTATTTTCAATTGTGTAACTTAGTATTGTAAAAATGCACATGCATAACTTTTTAAAAAATGAATAAGACAGTATTTGGGGGAGACAGAGATGAAAACCACTGCTTATACATAGTGTGATAGGTAAAAATTCTTCCCTGTCAAAATACTCCAGGAAACTGAGCTTAAATTGAAAGGAAAAGAAAGTATAGTTCCTCACACTACGTTAAAAAAATAAAGTTCCAAAACTGATTTTAGACCAAAGGCCAAATGTATTAGTATATGAAATCACAAGACTTACAGTTTTAACAAGTGCTTTGATTCCTTTTTTAATCTCTTTCCTTTTCTTGGAAAACAGTTTAACTTCTTTTTCGATGGCCTGAAATAGAACAAGTATATTACATAACAAAGCAAGGGAAATAATACAGCTAGATATGGACGGATGGATGGATGGATGGATGGATGGATGGATGGATGGATAGATAGCACTTCTCTAGAAAGAAACGAAAACATTTTAAAATGATAATATAAAGTGTACATGAAATAAAACCATTTACAACACCTTGCTTAAATCTAACTGCTACTATTTAAGCTAATATTGAAGCAACTTGGAATGATAATAATTATAAGGCCAATGGAAAGAAAATAATTGAGTAGTGAAAAATTAGTGAATAGTTGACAAAGGAAAACCAGTATGCTATTTTATTGGAAACTTAGATGATACTAGATAAGCAGGCTAAATCTAGAGGCGAACCATCATCAATGCACTGCCTATTTCATCTCCCTGGGTACTGCAGCCACAGTCCCCCTTTTCCTGTTCCTGGCCCACC
>PVKH010039198.1:0-11221 GCA_004027955.1 Chaetophractus vellerosus | reverse complement strand
CCCCCCCCCCCCCCCCCAATCTGAGTGTTCTTCCCTGTACAGAATCTTGCTTTCACCTTTTCTGGCTCCTTCTTCAACTTCTCTCTTTTTGGAAGGTTTCTTTCATTTAGGGATGTGACTATAATTTATTGAGGTCAGACTATCAACTACAATATTTTATGCTAGATACATAAACAAATGTGATGAATTATTGGGGAAAAAAAGTCCTGGGTGAGTTTGCCTTCTTTCTATCAGCTTACCTCAATCTTTGTACAACTTCTAAACTGGGCTTCCTTTGGGCAGAGACTACTAAAATTAAAAATTAAAAACAAGCAAGCGATGGGACTGGACTCCTGAGTGGGGCAGTTCAATAATCCTGTCATCAATATTTCCATCTCCCCTGTGGATCTTTTGGTGAGGTTTCTGAATGAAATGTTACAGAAAGCCTGTGGAAGGATTTCTTTAAAATAAGTATTTTATCACTTAGGATAGCTTAAAGGTTAGATGATCTTTTAGGCAGGAAAATTAAGGCAGAAAATGTAGAGGGGGAAAGAGTTTGGATTTGATTATTCTCTGGTTGCCTAAGATGATAGAGATAAATATTATAGTGAAAGAATTTCTACATTTTGCCCAGATTTTCATGCAGATAGACTCAAAGGGGGATTGATTTGATGTAGATATTTTTAATAAATGGGGTTTTATATTTTCCTACTGATTTTTGCTTCTTATGTCCAAACATTATTTCTAACTATACCCCTAAGAAAAACCCTGGTATTAGCAACGTCGTGTGTGTATGTGTGTGTGTGTGTGTGTGTGGTTTCTACAGCTATCTTTTCTTTCTTTCCTTTTTTGTAATGTCACAGAGATGAATTCCATCATTAGTTTTCAAGAAAATGGTGTTAGATAAGGAATCAAAAGGAGTAAAGTGTAGGATAATGCTGTACTCAATTTTAATTTAGAGCGGTCGTTCTGGGTGGCATTTTTTTGTTGTTATTTTTGAAGACATTGCAAAATATACAATTGTTGCTTTAAAAAAAAAGATTTAGAATTTATGTGCCCCCTGTTTATTCGTTGCTTCCGGATTAAAATAAAGCCCTTCCTATCCCGGGCTCTAGCCGCTGCGGTTTCTGGGATGCACATAAGTGGCCATCTCTTTAGGTTCGCTGCACTCCGTATGCGAAGAAGTGTTGATTTGCAGTAGCAAGAACAACAACAAAAAAATCTATTTTCCTTGGTCCCTGGGCGCGTGTTTAATTTAATTTAATTTTCTGCGTAGTCTCCTGGCGGTGAGGAAGCAGCCCTATACCTTTTTTCTTTACTTTCTAATGGCACTCTGGGCTCCAAGAACTCTAGGGACTGCGAGGAGGTTTCGGCGTGACTTAGAGCCAGAGAAAAAATGTCTGCTCAAAGACTCCGCTTTCACTGTTGTTCTAATGCCATTCTTTCAAGTCCATCTACTGGGGCTTCTTTTAAGCCCACTCCAACTTTGCTTCTCACGCGACCAATTCTTGCAGCGCGGAAGGGAACGTTGGAGGAAATTTTTACTTCACTTACAGGGTCCTTAGCTGAGGTCCGAACTCCCCCCACATTTCCCTCGTTCTCTTAAATGAATTCAGGGGGGGGGGCGGTTTCGAGTTCGAGAGACTATCCCAGATTTTCTAGATGTTACCTCCTGCCTTCCTCTCTGCCTTTCTCGATGCACCCCCTGGGATCCCACGGAAAAGTTTCCGAGACGAACTAGCCGAGTCGTCCGCCAGCAGAGCAAGGCGGCGACCTAGAGTCACCCAGCGAGTCTCGGTCGTGGCCCCTCCACCCAGCGACTGCTGCCCTGCGTAGCGCGACTCCCGCGCATACAAAGGCGCCGCGGCCGCCTCCGCCCGCTGGGCGGACAGTTAGCGCCACCCTGTGCCCCGCGCTCGCTCTGCAGCGCAGCCAGCGCTGGCGACATCGGCCCGACCCCTGCCTGCGGTTCTCCCAGTCTCTGACCCTAGGCGAACCCACCGTGGGAATCGCCGCGGCGGGCCTTCCCAGCACTCGGCTCTTTCCTCTCAAAGACACTTGAGCTGGATGCGGGGTAGGGGGAATTCCCTTCCCTTGCTCTCCAAATCCCAGAACTCCTGCAGACAAGACATTGCCCTTAGCCCTCCTGGCTCCTGGGGTGGCCCGCGCGCCTCTGGACCTCTGTCCAACCCTATTCCGGCGTGGCTTACTCCGCGCCTCCTCCTGCGGGTGCTCTCCCGGCTTGCTGCGGCGTGGACTGTCCGAGGTCGTTCTTCCCCAACTCTTTTGGATTTCCCTCTGGCTTTGCCAACGGCTGGCTGCCCTCCTTCACCTCTTGCGCTCTTTCCTGGACCAAATTGCTTTGTGTTCACTGAAATCCGACTGCCTCCCCGGTGACTTTCGACCAAGTGCAGTGTCCTTGATATATGGGACGTTTTATTATTTTCATTTTATTTTAAGTTTACCAGAACTTGAATGGAAGAACGCTCAACTTTTCCCACAATGTTATCATAAAGAAAGGAAAATTAAGCCTAGCGGTGAGAACTCTTTGCCTGTTTTGGTTTCGGGAATCAAAGAACAGTTAGCAACCCCAGTAATTACCGAGGGAATATGCTACCTGAATTTATAGACAATCACTATACTCGTTGGACAGAACTCAACTTTTCTTTCCCTCGTTGTACCTACTAAAACCCAACAACCTTTCGTGGGCATTCTTTATCTCCCTACCCTTTGGCAAGATTGATATTTGGGGAGCGCTAGCAAGATTCTCTCGGCCCCATTGTTTTGGTGGCATCTGGAGCAGGGTGAGAAAAGATGTCTCTCCGAAAACATCATGCTCCTTTGAAAGGCCTTTGATTGGAGATTTACCTGCCAGCTCCTAGTCAATCGTGATTTCCACCCTTTCCCCTTATCCGCTTCCAGGCACTCTAGGCCTTAGGCCCTCTGGTCTTGGAAGCTCTTGGAGCAGGTTCGGAGCCTTGGGTCCCACTTTGTCCTCTCGAGGTACTCCAAGGGTCAAATTTGACGATTATGATGGTTATGCACACACCTTTTGTATGCGTTTAAGCACCCTAAGCTTGAGACTGCAACATAACCATTTCACGAGGACTTGAGTTCAGGGAATTCAAACTGCATACCTGCGCGTGACTCGGGATCCAGCTACATCCCTCTGTGGTAAAATCCACGGGCCAGTGACCCCGATCCCCATAGCGGGGAAGGAAAAGGGATGACCTTTCTGACCTGCAGTGCGGGCCTCGTAAGAGATGCCCCTGCAGCTGCTTGTGGTAGCAATCTGGCCGCCAGGAGCACCAAGATATAATTGGCGTTCACCTCCGGAGCAGCCACCATCCTCCTTCCTCAAACTAGTCAGTGACGCGAGCCCCCACCCCCATTCTCTCCGGGGTCCGGAAAGCCGGGAAGCGCTGGAATGCCGCGTTCTCTCACCCTATTGTGCCTAGGTGTTGCAAACCACCGGAGAACAGAGCTTCGCGCTTTGATCTCCTGTTCCAGTAATTCTTTAGCACAGAGGGGTGAGTTTAAATTAAATTTCTTTCTCTGCTGATAAGTTCTAATGGGCCTCAGAGAGTGAATAATTATGCAGTAACATTTCATGGGTTGTTGGAGTGAGAATTCCCACTGCGCTGTCACCAGGAACAGAATTTCCCTGGTATGCTCAAGTCTAAATGAAGCTTCGCAAGAATAGCCACAAGTGTCTTTCAAATCTCGATGCAGATGATCTAGTCGGTTCCCTGTTCTCACCTTTCTTGCCCATGCAAAGAAGTTTGTCACGTTAAGTTCTATTTGTGGTTTTAAAATACTATAAAAACCCTTATTAAAGGATCTTATTTTTTGAAAGTAAAAAACAAAACAAAACAACTTTGCTTTGATGATTAAATATGCATTCCTCTGAAAACAAAGTACATATTGAGGAAAGCTGGGGCCGCATTTTCTCTGGAAAGGCCAAGGAGCCACCTGGGATTTGCCTCCAAATACCTGGACTTGGTCTTGCTACCTTTCTTGACTTTTTCTATTGAATTAGTGCTTTTTGCTTGATTTCTGAGGAACAGGTTTGGGATTTGGAGGTGCTGCAGCCATAAGATTTGATCATTAGTATTCTGAGCCTGCACTGGACTTATCATGGGGCAAGGGTAAAAGGAAAAATGTTTTTGCTGCTTCACTCAAAGAGCCATCTACCTATTAGAGAATGTGGACTTAAGTCTTTGAGATTTTGATGTATATTTCTTTTTACCCCAGGTTAGATAAGAAACAACACCAACAGTTTGGATATAGTAAATGGGCCATGACATTTTGATACTCAAAGGAAATCAGACTCAATGTAAATCATAGAATTCTAAATTTGTAATTTTTAAATCACTTTTAAGCACAATGGAACTCTCTATTTTTTGTTTTTATATAAATGCCTTTATACACCATTCACATCAGTTTCCTTGCATAGCCATTTTTCCTTGTTTACTTTTCTTTCCTTTAAATTTCTTCCTTTAAATGACTTCAACTCCCATAAGCTTTAAGATTTCTAAATCAGCACATAGAAACTGGAGCCCGCTTATCAAGTTTTCACTCCTTTCTTGGCAACTAATTTGAAAGGGCCCAAACAATGAGTTGATTTACATTATGCTCATTTCATCCTGTACTCTACATGAATCTTGGAAAAACTCTCAATACTTCACCTTGAGTTATCTTTACATCTTTAGAGGAACCGATCCTTCCAGCTTTAGTTTTTTAGGCACTTCATTTTATGTACTGAAATAAAAGAAAGTAGATGTTTCACCCCTCTCCTCCCCCCGCAGTTCAGGTGATTGTCTAGTTCAACTGAAAATAAAGGATTTGTACTGCCCAATTTTGCACCTAATTTAATGCCCCTAATTATGTGGGCACCCTGTCATCAGGTTTCCCATCACTGCAGGAAGTTTTGTGTTCATTCTTGTATACTGATCAATGCTTCAGTTCTCTTTTACATACCTATTCCTGATTTTGGCTTTTTTTTTTTTTTTTTCTGTTAAGCAAGCAGGTCTTTTCCCCTTTCAAATTAACAAAGGCCTTTGTAAGGGAGGGGAAGCCTAGTGGCCAGTGGAAATGCATTTAAAAGATATTCACGTGGATTTAGTGGTGTTTTAAAATGTTATTGAGTTATCGTACTCTTCAAAAGAATTAGGACAGATTTCGTTTATAGATGTATAAAGTCTCTATTTAGAAATAGGAAAACAATCTTTTTTGATATTAAAAAAGATGAAAGTTTCTCCAATCTTTAAGAAAATTCTTGTAGGTGACTATTCAGTAGCCTTTGAACTATGAGACAAAGTAAGTTTTGCTCTTTCCCCTAATAAATAACTTTATGCTTAAGTCTGGGTAAGGTACACATATATTATACTTTCTATATCCTCAATATTGACATATTTTAAAGAATAATCACTGCTGAATATTGTAATAGTAATGATTAGAGAGCAATACAAATACTTTTTGAAATATTTTTTGCAACAGAACGTTGTGTATTCTTCAACTACATATGTAGAAAGCATATATAATTTATTTAATACATGAAATAATTAATTAAGTATAAACATACAAAGCTTAGCAATGTATTAACTTGAGTCTTTTAGTGTGAATCCACAAGAAAATCAGAATCACTGGAGTTTTCCATTTTTAAAATTCCACCTGTTGTTTTGCAGAGAAAATTGAGTTTTACAATAGGGGGATGATAGATTCCAGCTGTAGAGATAATGGTATTTAAGCTTGTGAAGTGGTTTCAAACTACTCCTGTACCTTTATGTTTCAAATGTAGTAGTATATTTTTTTTTGTTTCATTTCATTTTTTAAGTGAACGTTTATTTTTAGGAAATTTAGATTTATAAAAAAGTTGTAAAAATAATAGAGAAAGTTCCCATAATTTTCCCTTTTGTTAACATCTTATATTATACCGTGGTATATTTGCCAAACTAATAAACCAATATTGGAATATCTATATTTTTTAAAATGAATAAATAGAGCCAATGATTATTGTATTGCTCATCAGTTAGTGGTAGGCTATATCTTAGAAAAATGCTGACCTTTTATGGATAAACTTCTTTTGGACAGCTTGCCTATGCTGAGACTATATAATAAATTTTTAAGTAGAATGTTATTTGTCAGAGATATGTCTTTAAAATATAATTTCTTAGAATGAAGAGTTTTTGTTTCTTTCATAGTTACCTAAAATATAAGAAAACATATCTTAGTTCAGTTTTCCACTTTTATTTCATGTAAAAAAGCATTATAGATTAAACTTTGAATGGTCACTCCAATTTTCACTTCAAATTACCAAAAATTTATTTTTAGCAATATTCTATTTTTATAGACTATACCTATTTTTATTCTACAATTTAAAATAATTTATTTACTCATTGTTATTGTCCTTAATGTATTAACTACAAACTATAAATCATCCAGTGATTCCATTTATTTTCCACCACATTTTCCTAGGAAACTGAGATTGTTAGAATATAGAAAACTTTAAAACCTAATGATAGAGTATTTTTTTAAAAGTAGAAATGAAGTTATCTCCTACAATTATAGAGCAATCAATTTGCATGTGGTTTTCTTATTGTTTAAATAAGATTCTAAGGAGTCTCATGAAAAAGGAAAATATCCTTTATTAAAATATATTTTCACCACACTTAGCATTGTCAGATAAACTACAGGACTCCCAGTTAAATTCGAATTTTAGATAAACAACAAATAATTTTTTCAGCATAAGTATGTTCCATGCAATATTTGGGACATAATTATACTAAAAATTATTTGTTTTTTAAAAAAATTCAGATTTAACTGTTTTCCTTTTTTTTTTTTTTAAATGAAATTCATGTATCTCTAAGGGCAAAGCTAAAAAAAAGACAGGGAAGAATATTCACATATATATGGGAATTTGCCCTAAGATATTGTAAAAATAAAGTAATTCTTGCTTGTTTATCAACATGCTAATGGTAGCATTTTCACTTTGAAAGAGGAATAGAGGACATAATAAAGTTCGGATTTGCTTGTTACCTGGAAGGGTGAAAATATAAAATTGAAAAATTCTATTACGTTTTTATGTTTCTTGTTTTCTAGCCTGTTGGGCTTCATTCTGGGCCGTTCACACATTTAGAACACAAGTGCTACACTGCAACAGGGAATTACTAAAAAATACATTTACCTGGCTTCCAAGAAAGTAATATCATGTTGATGATTACTGGTCAGCATCTTCATGTGTCTTTCTAATACTTATGCTGTAAAAAAAAAAAAAGATATCTTAAAAATATGCAATGTCTATTAATTAGAGTCATGTAGTTGAGGTCCTACTTGAATATTTTGCTCCTTTATATTCTATTTCCCAGGTACTTTACAGCCATCTCCTGAATCAATTGCTCTTATTTAAACTGCACAAACCCAGACTTCTATATTTCTAGAAGTCATGCATAAGTTGTGGTGATTCATATTAAATTCACTTGCTAGTTATTCTGTAAATAATAACCAAATGATCAGAAGTTAAAATTTTCTGCCTTAGGAGTTTCTTTTTCCTTCTGAAGAAGTACTGCTATAGGAAATAGAAGTAGTGTCCATTTATCTATGATGTTTTCTCAAAAAGCAATATATCACCTTTTAAAATAAAAAAAACATTTTTCTTTCCTGTGATTCGTTTATCCTACTAATTAAATTTTTCTAACAGTTTTTAATCTCTTGATTATTATGTTTGATATCCCCCAGAAATAGCTAGTATAATACGGTATAGCTTATACACAGTTCAGGATAATACGGATAAGAGGGAGAATGGTTCTGGTACCTAAGATTTATCACCTTGCCTTCCCATAGCTCAACTGAATAAACATAAATAGTATACAGTATTACCAGGCCATATATGCCAATCAGATAAATCATTGAGTACAATACAGACAGTCTTTTACCCACAACCTGGGGACTCATCAAGTTTTGTGGGTTTTTTTTAAGATTTATTTTATTTATTTCTTCCCACCCACTCATTGTTTTGCACTTGCTGTGTATGTTCATCTTCCTTGTTTATTTGGGAGGTGCCGGAACTGAACCTGGGACCTCCAATATGGGGAGGGAGACACCTAATCACTTGAGTCACTTCCGCTCCCTGCTTTGTTGCGTCTCTCATTATGTTTCCCTCTGTGTGTCTCTTGTTGCATCATCTTGTTGTGCCAGCTTGCATGCCTGCCCCTCTCATCAGCTCTCTGTCTTGCTTGTCTTCTTTTTAGGAGATACCAGGAACCTCTGCTCCTTGCTTTTGTTGTGTCTCTCATGTTTTTCTTGTGTCTCTTGTTGCACCATCTTGTTGCATCAGCTTGCTGTGCCTGCCCATTGTGCCAGCTCTCTGTCTTCTTTAGGAGGCACCAGAAACCAAACTGGGGACCTCCCGTGTGATAGGCGGGAGCTCAATTGCTTGAACCACATCAGTTTCCCAGGACCCAGCTTTAAAAGACAGTGACTCCTTAGATTCTGCTTGCACTGGGCAAATACAGTTAATACTGTGAGGGCCCAGGAGAAACTGGAAAGCAGAAACTTACACATTTTTATCTTGGAGGCTGGTTTCATGGTAGCTCTCCAGGAAAATTGTAAACTGGCCACCACAAATTGCCTGACTTTTGTTTTTCCATTTTACTTTTTTTAAAAAAACCAATTAGATATTCATTTGGGTTAATAAATATCTTTCAAAAATATAATTACCTCTGTGAATTCTATGGCAAGCATTCACATCCAAGTGCAAATTTATCTAATCATATTAATTCCATTCTAATCCAATGACTTCCCTTTTCAATAAAAGTTTTAAATATTTTTCAAGATGATTGAATGCTTATAGAAGATACTCTGGAGAGCAGAGGAAATTAAGAAGAAGGAATATGAAATGAATTAGTTCTGTGACTTTCTTTTCTTACATATATATATAGAAGATTGTAGCCTACTTTTTTTCCCATTACATTATAATGAATTTCCTTTACTATAAACAGTTCTATGTAAATGTAATTTTAATCAGTTATAAAATACTATATGGAATTCACATGGAAAAGTTTAAATTACTCCTTCAATACTGGGCTTTTAGTTGTTTCCAAATGATCAATATTATACACAGTACTGCATTGAGCATCCTTGTGCATGGCTTTTTGTTCTAACTTCTGATTATTTTCTTAGGATACTAGAAGAGGAAGGAATTCCTGAGAGATAGGAACAGTGTAAGGATTCTAATAGAAATCTCCAGATTACTCTCCAGGAAGTATATAGCAGTTTATACACTAGCAAACAGTATTTAAGAGAATGGGCCTTATATCTCACCAGCACTGAATTATTAAACTTTGTTCCTTTAATTAGGAAGAAATGAATCTCGTTATTGTTTTACTCTGTAAATTTGTGGTTTTTTTCCCATATGGTTATTTCCCATTTTTATGTCCTCTTTTGTGAATTTCCCTTCCATTGTCTTGCCTGTTTTTGGGAATGAGCATTCAATGTGGTGGCAAAGTGAGGCAGATGGGCTGGGCCAATGGAAGACTTTCTGGGGGAAGGTGCTGGCACTGGAAGAGGATACTCACTTTAAACCTTTGCACCACACAGTTCACTTAAGCTGGGAGCTCACATTGGTTTCCCTTAGTCCTAGATTAATTATATTAATCAAGGTGGGCTAGCCAAGGAATGTAACTTTATTTATGCAATTATTACACAAAGGAATTCTTGGAACACAACAATTGTATTTCCCAACTAATATTGGACAGTGTCATGCCTTGTCACAAGGTACCAAACTTGAGATTCAACTGAACCATCTTGATCTGAATCTTAAATTCTACTAAATGTCTCTTTCTGTGGCGGTATCCATAGAAACTAACTTTAGTTGTTGAAAAGCAATCAATCAATGAGACTATAAGATGTGAGAGAAAAAAAAGTTAAGATTCTTTTATATATTACTTTGTTAACTGAATTAGCCAGGTGTTTTGGCCTCTGGCTACATGAAGCCACAGAATTGACCTTTAAAGAGTTAATTCATTTGTGGCTATTATAAATAATGACTGATTTGAATCTGCTTTTATAGCTGAACAAAGGAGACATGCTGTCTAACAGTAAAGTCAGGTGTATTTAATCATTCTTTAATTCTAAATCTTTTAAGTTATCTTATACAATTCTATATCATTGAAAGAGTTGCTCGATAGTAAGCATGAAGTTCTGATTATCAAGGTGACATACATATTCATTAGCATTTGAAAGAAATACGTATAGCCACCATAAAGTCTTTAAAGTCTTGAGTTATTGGGAAGAGGAAAAGGAAGAAGATGGAAAAGATTGGTCATATATGATTTCTCTTTTCTCTAATACAGCCTCAGCTTATAGTAGAAACAACAGATTGTCTTATATAGTGATATTGTAAACGATATATTTGCTTTTGTTCAAAAGTGAAAATCAAATCAAGACGGAATGGCTACTTTGTGTTCAGTACTTTATTTACATTGTTAAAAATAAGTCTTGATCGTGATAATGAATCACAGTCATAATATGAAAACTTACTTATAATTGTAAGACAAAAGTGAAATATTAGTTGTGTTATTTCTGTAAGGAAAAAAAATTGAAAAAAAAAATCACCCTGCCATTATAATTCTAAAATTAACTACTTAAAAATTTAACATTATGTAAGCATTATAGATTTATAATTTAAAAATGCTCAAAATGTGTTAAAATAACTTAAAATAAGCCTTGGTTGGTGAACGTATATGTGTTTAGCCAGAATTAAATCCTATCTATTTTTGTATAAAACTCTTAAAAGAGGGCAGAGGTTGATTTAGTTTGTCCTCCAAATAAAGTTACTTAAGAGTATTAATTAAATTTAAATATTCTTTTGTTTATAACAAACTAAAAGAGCTCAATGAGAGTGCTAGATAGACTTTTAGAAAACTAACAGATCATTCTCTTTTTTTACTGTATATAGGAATTTAGAACACACTGCAAAGAGACTAAAAACTGGAGCTTATACCTTTTTAAAACTATACTGCAAAAGAGAAAACAGTGAACACTTAATGGACTTAGTAAATTGTTTTATCCATTCTCAAGTTTAAAGATCCTCTGCATAAATTCTTTTTTTAAAAAAAAATATTTATATCATACACAGCTTAGTGGTTCAGAGCTCAGGCAAGATTTATTTATTTACTTATTCCCCCCCCTCCCCCCATTGTTTTGTGCTCACTGTCTGCTGTCTGTGTGTTCTTCTGTGTCT
>PVKH010039197.1:0-11218 GCA_004027955.1 Chaetophractus vellerosus | reverse complement strand
CAGCAGTTCTGGGCAATGGAATGGTTCCACACTGCCCTCTAGTGACTGTGCCCAGAAGCTCGGTGAGAAATGCCGTCCTAAACTGCTTTCAGCGGCATCTTACTGAGGACCTGCCCTTTACCAGGGGCTGGGAATGTCAAGATGAACAAGACGCAACCCACCCTCAAATTTCTCACAGTCCTTGGAGACGAAAGGTATGTAGGCAGATAAGCACAGATCACTATGTACATGTTATTACACACACGAGAAAGTTCAGAATGCCCTGGGGACGCAGGGGAAGCTCACCCTCCAGGGGGCTTGTGGAAAAGTTTCAAAGGCCTTGGAGGATGAGCCTTGAAGGGTGAGGAAGGGTTTTCAGTTCAGAGTGGGACGAGGCTTAGCCCAGGGTCTGACTTGAAAGGCCCCTTGACCAGGTAGGGAGCTGTGGGCATGACCACTTAGGAACAAGAATTTAGTTGAGATACTGCACGTCGTTAATTTTTAAGATGTACATTTTCTTTTACATTTTAACGTCTCTTTGGGGTGCCTCCTGCAATGGTTGTGTGTCATAATTTTATTTGCAGTATTTTTTCTTTTCATGAAGGGACATAAAATCATGGCGCATTTTACAGTCTCTGGCATCTGAGATTTGAAGGAAAGCTTAAATTGAGCAGTGGCTGTGGAAAAAGGGAGGAGGGAACAGATTATAGGGTTTTGGGGAGGGGGAATTTTTAAACATTGGTGAATGATTATGTCAGAGGTGAGGAAGGAGTGGAGGAATCCTCTGGAGTGTGTGTGTGTGTGTGTGTGTGTGTGTGTGTAGAAACAACTAGAAGGAACTAGTAAAAACCAGTTTTGCTGAGAGTATTTTAAGTTCCTTGATAATAAAAGAGGTAGAGAGAATTGCATAACAGAAAGGAGCTTCGTTGAATGAAAATCTGAGAGATTTTCCAGTGGACTAGGGTGATAGGAGTCAGACAGGATATGGAAATGGATTCGATGATTTATCTTTGACCCTCTGGGTTTATGATTGTCTTCTGCTTATAGGAATGGGAGCATAGCATCACACTTAATCTGCCCTAATTCATCTGATGAATCTGCTCTCTTGATATCAGCTGGATCAATTGTACAAATAACTTGTGAGCTACTCAATACCTTTGTCATGGATGAGACTGAAGAGTGTGATTTGCTTTCCATGCTGGATACCCGGAGAGCTGATTTTAGGATCGGGAGACAACAACAAAGAATCCCCACCCCACCCCCTGCAATGAACACACCACTGCCTTCCCTAAGTGGGTATTTGACTGTATAAAGGACATAAATTGGCTGATGTAACTATTGCTTTGCAACCATGAAATGGAATATCAGTTGCATAAAACAGCTACATATTTCTGAGGTATTGGTTATTGCAGCATTTATCTTCTCATCCCTGAGGTGACATTCTAGCTGGTGCTGCCAGCTACCTAATCATTTCATTGGACTCTTCTTGCTTGGTGAGTTTCGGATTGCATTCCTATCAGTCGAAGGCCAGGGAAGAGGGAGAAAGGAGTTGTCGGCAGTGGTGGTGGTGATGCCTTCCATTGGAGGCACAGATTGGGGGCTCCGCCTTGGATGGAAAGGCAGGAATCTGGGGAATCCAGGTGGCAGGCTAGGGCCTATCAGCAGGAAATCATTTCCTAGGAAAATCATCCCTTTCTAACATGATTTCACAGTACAGTGGAAAGAGCAGAGCAGATGTGCATTCAGATCCTGCCTCCTTTCCTTGATCGGGATGTGACCTAAGCAAGTTCCTTAACCTCGCAGAGCCTGGTTTTCCTTATTTGTAAGACAGACACAGTGATGCTTCATATCTCAGGGGGGTTTGTGAAAACCAAACGAGATGACCTACGTAAAGCCCTCGCAGTGTGCCTGTCACATCGCGGCTGTTCGATGCCTACTGTCACAAATACCCTGTATGAGGCCCCCTCACACTCTCACCTCCATGTCGCAGCCCTCCGGCCTCGGGCAAGTCACTATTGCCGTTCCCTCCTTGGACCTTGAGTCTCCTACTCCCAGGTCCTCATGGATGTTGCTCTTTATTCTGGGGATTTCTGGACATCCATATCCTACATATTCTCCAAGGTCCATTTGAAATGCCAGCTCCTCTAGGAAACTTCCCTGGTACCTCATCTCTCCTTCCTTAGAGCCAGTATAGCATCTCAGTGTGCGGTACTCATGGGCTCTTTCACGCCTTTTATCTCTGACACTTACTGGCTCTGTGGCCTGATTACCCTTGCTTAGCCTCAGTGGCTTCATCAGAATGGTTATAATAAAAAGAGCTGCTTCCTGGAGCAGTGGCAGGGTTAAGTTACTAATGTTTGCACATTGGCAGATACAGAGCTCAATAGATTGTAGTGATGCTGGTGTAGTATTAGTCCTGTTTTTATGTTTATTATTTTATCTAGATGTGACTTCCTGTCATGAATGTAATTGGTCACTTGTTTGCTTGCGTCTATAAAGGACACATGCTGTTTCTAGAACTCTGTCTTTTTCACCCCCTCACTTGTTAAGGCTGCGGTAGTGAATGGCAGCAGAAGCGAATCCAACAGCAAATGTACCGATGGTTGGAGCCCTGTTTGGATTTCAGTTGCAGAAGATATTTATCTATCAGTTTAAGATCCTAAGCCTTGCTTTCCAGGGCACAAGCAGGGCTCGTCACACTTGCAGACCCACTGAGAAGTGCAAAGCAGTTGAAAACTTGGCAACAATGCGAAATACACAGTCAGGAACTGACAATACTAAGAGCTTCCATGAATATAAAGTAAAGGACTGGCCTTGGAATGGGAGCAGAGACTGCCTAATCTTGGGAGGAGGAGGGAGCAGTGGGATGGAAGCCCGTGAGTTCTCTACATCCAAGTTCCCCAATAAACAGACCTGGGAGCAAAAGGTTCCCACATTTCTGTCATCTCTCTTTTCAGTTTATTTCATGATTTTCAGATTCAGACAACTTCTTGGGAGGACTATTAAGAGGTTCATAATTTAGATAATGGGAGCCATTATTCATTCCCAGTAAATAGCACTGTGCCATGTTCCATGGGTTTCAGAATGTCAGTAAGTTGTAGCTACCAGCTGACTGTCATTTGGCTGCTCCCATGCATGATCGCCTCATAAAACTTGTCTGAATCACACACACACACACGCACACACACACGCACACGCACACACTAACCCTTGAGGGAGGGGGGCTGTCCACCTGGGTGGGAACCAGATCTGAGTTCCTGGCACTATATTCCTAATTTATTCCAGGGGTGTTTTAGTGCTCCTTAAAGTCCGGCACCTTCAGCAGCTGCCCAATGGGCCCACTCCGTAATATAGCTCTGCTTGCTTGAGGAAAGAAAGACTGGCCAGGCTGCCCTGGACCACATGGCAGCCAGGAACTCTGCATGGCTGCTGAGCACTGGAAATGTGATTAGTCCTGCTGTGAGCGTACGACTACATCGATGTAAAACATCTCATTAACAGTTTTATGGCATTTGTATGTTGAAATGATAGTATTTTGGATATATTGGGTTACATGAAACATGTTCTTAGTGTTAAGTTCACCTATCCCTTTTTAGTTTCAATGTGGCTACTAGAAAATTTAAAATTGTCTATGTGGGGGCTGGCTGTAGCTCAGTGGATAGGGCGCCGGTTCACCACATGGGAGGCCCCGGGTTCGGTTCCCGGGGACCTCTCCAAAGCGGGCAGACCGCCTTGAGAAGGGCAAGCCACCATGGGTGGGGCAGAGCCGCCGTGGGCAGAGCAGAAAATGCCGCCACGGGCAGGGCAAGTCACCCGCGAATGGAGCAGATCCGCCTGTGAGCGGAAGCGGAGCCGCCTGTGAACGGAAGCAGACCCACCCGCGAACGGAGCAGAGCCACCTGCAGGGTGACCTGGCTCGGCGCATCGCTGCATTGGGGGGGAGACAGAGCAGACACAGAAGAACGCAGAGAAATGAACACAGCAAGAGCAAGCAGAAAGGTGGGGATATGTAACAACAACAACAAAAAAGATTATCTATGTGACTCGGATGCTATTTCTAATAGAGCTGCTACAGACTAGCTACTGGCCCCACGTCACAACCAGCTACTACAGCCCTGATTCACAACAGATGTGGATGTCTGGTCCACAGAGCATCTCATTTCATTGTTTGAGTCATTTTGCTCACTTTTTCCTTTTGAACAATACAGAAGGACACAAAATGCAAAGCTCCTCCTTTCCCCAGTTCCTCCCCCCAGATGCGGTCATCCTCTGAATGCCCTGTATACCCTTCCAGAGATATCCAGGAGATGCGCGAGGTGCTCCCAAGTCCCCGCAGCCGCCACCCTCTCCGTGCCCCACACCTGGCCTGCCTCACCTATCTGCATTCCCTGCCGGCCACTGTGAGCACTCGAATCTGTACCAGAGGGTAGCAGCTCCTGGGGGGCAGGAGTCTGTAGGGGCAAGAACACTGTGGAGATAAATGTTAAATAATGAACTTGCATGCAGTGAAGTGAAGAATGCGCGAAGGGACTTGCTATCTAACTACCCCACACACATTTGCTGTCTCTAATTTTTGAAGAACTAATTTCAAGAATTCTAACACATTACCAGGATGCAGAGACCCCCTGGGGGTGGGGGGCTGTTAAGAAGGTGATCTGTGTATCCTGCCAGCGCCCTCTGCCATTGTGTGCCACAGACTTCCCTTAAAAGGCATTTTCCTCTTTGGAGATGAAATAACTGGAGACCAGGAATTATTTGCCTAAAGCACTGTGAATCAGGGATTGAATTAAGTGAAATTAAGCTAGAAATAACCTTTATAAGGCAAGTTTTAGTATGTTAATTAAGGCAGCCTAACCTTGAATTTCCACAGTTTGGGGGAAAAACGGGAGCTTGAGATGAATCAATGTATAGCCCACTATATATATATTTAGAAAAAGCTTTAGTGCTTTCATCCTTATAATTACTGAAGTGACTCCTTAAGGCTGAGGATGGGGAAAGGATAAAGAAAATTACCCTACACTACTGTGCCCCCGCCCCCAGCATTGAATATCTGTCAGAGTCAGTTAAGATGAACATCAGGGAAGCCTAGAAAAGGAGAAGGCAGAGTCCTGAGTCCCACCGCAGACCTACCGATAAGAGGGGGTAGAGCTTGGCGAGGCACTCAAGTGATACTCAAAGTGGTCCTTGTCCATTTTTCAACAAATAGAAGCCAAGCATTGTTCAGGTGCCAGAGATCCAGCAGGAAACCTTAAAGGCAAATCCAAACAAACATGCCCATTTTAACTTTGCAAAAAATAACTTTAAAATATTGAAATACACACACACAGAGTGCAAAGGAGTATATTAACCCCAAGCTTGATTTTGGCTACCAAGGATAGCTAAGGTGGGCTTGTTCCCATCAGAGCAGCACTACTGGTCAATCAGCAACCGTCTTGGCGCTGGTTGCTCTCTTCAATTGGCACAAGACTCCAGCCACACGCGAGGGAGTGAAAAAAAAAATGGATGCAGACAATCAACAGTGAGGGGCTTGGCAAGAACTCTGCAGGTTGTCAAAGTCCTGGTGGGCTAAGGTTTAAAGCAGAGTTTTAGTGCAGGTAGGGAAAGTGGAGGACTAATCCAGAAACCAAAACTAAGCCGCGGTCACATAGTCTGGGTCTGCTTGCTGAGGTTTCGGGGAAGCATGATAAAACAGAATGAGACTTTGAAGTCAGACAGTCTGCCCTCAAACACCAGCTCTTTCACCCACTGGCTAGGTTACACTGGGCAAGTCGCAAAACCCCAACTGCGCGTCAGGGTGTCATCTGGAAAATGATGAGATCACTTCTACTTTTCAGGTTTTGTGTAGGATTTTAAAAGTATCTGAGTCACCTGAGGAGACAAGGAAGACAAAATATTAAATTTATAATGAATTCTAATAAATATAATAAACTAGATTAATTATAATGTGTTTATCATTGATTATTATAATTAACCATATAGAATGTTACATCCTTAAAATAGCAATACTAAATTATTAAAACCACTGGTTGGCAGCAGTGGCTCTCTAGGCAGGTGGTACACAGGGCTCACACCTGGAAACCCAGATACCGGGAATATAATGGAAAACTCATTTGAGACACCACTCACTGGGGTCCCCCCTCCTGGTCAGGAATGGCTCAGGGGGCTGGGCAAGCCTACGGTGTAACTGAAGGACTTCAATGTCAGCAACTACGCGTGGCAAGAACGTGCTCGGTTTGGTGCTGGCCACCAGCCCTCGGTCCCTAGGGGAAGATGGAGAATGAGGAGCAGCTGCCTCTTCACCTAGCCCACCCCTTTGTGGGCCCGTCAACATTTTTCACACCAATTCTGCATCCCCCTGGTCTGCCTCTTGTGGCCAGCCTTACCATCGTCACTGATCATGTTCAACAGGTACTTTGGGAATCCTGTTGTTTCCTGTAAAGAGATCATGAGTCAGTATTCCTATAAACAGGCTCTATTTTTATCTTAATAGGAAAAGGATTCATAGAATAATAATAAGCAACACGTGCTCATTTTCTCTGGTTATTCAGTGTTGACTCCCAAATCCTAGTCTCTTCACATAGGAGAAGCAGATTGACTTAGGTGGGTGGAATCGAGAAAGACTGGAGTAAAAACAGCATTGCTAAGGAAGAAACCTCCATCCTCCCTGCCAGGCAGGGGATGGTGAGTGAGATCTTGGAAACTTCCTCAACCTTCCTACCCAACACTGCCCATGGTAACTCAGCAGATGAGTCCAGTCAGCTTCCATTTCCCTCCTTACCCACATCTCAGCCACTTGCTTCCTAACAGCCCCATGCAAGAGCTCCAAATATTTATAGTCTGCTTTCTTTCAAAGCTGCGTTGCAAAAATGACTTCTAAACTTCCACTCCCTTTACCTCCATTCTCTTTTCTCAACATCTAATCTCTTACAGTGGAATCTACATAACACAAAACACATGGATTCATGGCACCATATAAATGGTATATCCAGATGTCAGACTGATTTTTTCTATTTTTCTGTGGAGCATAGCCTTAATACTCCAGTATTTCTAACTCTGAGTCAGTGTGCTTATATACCTTTAACATAAAATGATTTAAAGAAAAAATAAAAGATTAAGAAGTGTAGGTGTGTTGCACAGAACAAGGAACAAAGACACTCGGTTGATTTCTAGTTATGGTTCTGCTACTTACTAGTTGTGCAATCTTGGGCAAGTCACTCATCCTCTCTGTGTCTGCTTCCTGGTCTGTCCAATGAAAGGTTGGGCTTGATTATCTCTGAAGGCCTTTTAGCTCTTTTTAGCTCTAGAAGTCTACTGTAATTTTCCCAATCCATGGATATGCTATGCTATGATAACTCCTATGGGTTGACTCCAATAGTTTCTGCCATATTGTTTTTCTTGGCAGTGATGCCTCCAGGTACCATGGCAGGAAGAAGCCCATCAGCTTTTTTGCATTCAGCCTTTACAAATCAGCCCTTTGGTATCTAGAGATGCTCTGCAGGAAACCAAACTAAGCAGTGTTCTTAAATCTCTTAATCTCACTAATCACATTGCAATACAGACCTATTCCACACCTCAGCAGAGCAGTAAGAGACATATAACAGGAAACCTCTGTTACAAAGAAAAGATGTTTAACTTACATGACATGGCTCTTGGACTTTCTTCGCTCACCCCTCTTGGAACTGAGCAGCCTTCCAAGTTTATGGAGTTGGCCATCCAATTGCTAAGCCAACACTAAGTTAGGCAGGTGTGACCCATCTCTTAACTCTCAGCAAGACGGGCCTGGAATTGTCCTTACTGCTCTGGGTCTACAAATCCCTGAGTGTATCTAGGCTGAGCCTGGCCAAATGAAACCCAATTTAGCACATCCACGTGGACACCATATGTTGGCTTTAAGAGTTGATTCCTGACCCCAGAAGTTACTTGGTTACAAACTCCATGGTTTCCCCAATTCACTTTCTGCCAACCTCAGCCTTCTCTCAAGGGCTATAGAATTTGCAATCAGACAGGTCCGGGCTGGAATTCTGGCTCTGCCAGTTGCTAACCATGGAACTTTAGATAAAACCACTCCACTTCCTTGAGCCTCCATTTTCTCATCTGCAAAATATGGGTAAGAATATCTTCCTCACATGGGCAGCACAAGGATCGAATGAGATTATATGACAGTTTGAATTTGGTGAATCCCAAAAAGAGGAAGATTATGTTTTTGAACAAATCCAGTCCTGTGGGAGTGAGACCCTTTTGATTGGACTGTGTCAGTGAGGTGTGACTCAGGTTGAGTCTCTGCCCTCTTGCTGGGTCTTATATAAATGGAGACACAGAGAGAGACACACAGGAAAAGGGAGCTCTGCCATTTTTGATCCTGCCATGTGAGAGAGGATTTGAGGATTACTAGCAGCCAAGCTTAAGCACAAAGCCCCCAAGATGCTGGGCCCATGGAGCAGCTTAAGGCTGAACAGATAAGCCCTATACCTGGTTGCCCACAGCTGAGCTCCAGGAGACAGTAGATTCTAGAAGAGAACACAGGAACCTCAACAGAGATTGGCGGCCACCTTGCTTCACCACATGGCAGGACCCCATACTCACCAGTAGCTGACTTTGGTGAGGAAGCATCTCTGCATATGCCTTGGTTAGACATTTCACTGCCTCAGAACTGTAAGCTTTTACCCCAAATAAAATTCCCATTATAAAAGCCAACCCATTTCTGGTACTTTGCATCGGCAGTCCTTTGGAAAACTAAGACAGATGATGTAGGTGAAGGTGCCCAGCACAAGGCCTAGAAAACACCACTGCCACTGCTGCTGTTGTGGAGGTTATGATCGCATCCTTACAATCTGCTGAATAAGACTATATCCTACAGGCGAGAATGCGTACACTCCTATGTTAACACGTGCGGGCTGTTGTGCCAACTCCATTCAGAAAAATAATTTTAAGACCATTATTAAATGTTTGATATTTACGGGTCTCTGGGAAACAGAGTGGGGCCTCTCTCTGGTGGCTTTGACATTGCTCCTTGGCACAGTGGGAAGACGGTCATGAAGACTTGGGGGTCATTGTTTTAGTTTGTTAAAAGCTGCTGGGAGCAGTATACCAGAAATGGGTTGGCATTTACAATGGGAATGTATTAAGTTAAAGGCTTACAGTTCTGAGGCCATGAAAGTGCCCAAATCAAGGCTTCATCAGGCCATGATTTTCTCCCCAGTGGTCAGCTGCTGGCGATCCTGGACTCCTGCCATGTGGCAAGGTTCAGTGGCAGCTCTGCCTGTGCCTGCCTTCTCCTCCAGGCTCACTTTCCCCCTGAGCTCAGCTGTGGGTGATCAGGCTCATGGCAGGATGTAATGGCAGCATCAACTCCTTTCTCCCCTCTCCTCCCAACCTTGTTGCTAGTTCTGCTTCCAGCTACTCCAACTATAGCTTTTCTCTCTCCTGGGGTCATTGATTTCAACTTCTGCAGGCTTCTCTCTGTCACTGCAGCTTTTTTCTTTGTCTGTGGCTTTCTATTCCTCCATCTATAAAGGACTCCAGTAAGAGGATTAAGACCCACCCTGGGTCATGCCCTACTGGTTCAGTCTAATCAAATGTCCCTTAATTGACCTAATCTAATCGAAGATTCACAGTAGGTTCATAAGTTTCTGGGGTCCACATATAAGATTCAAACCAACACAGTCATGAACACTTATTTTTGAGTTTTGGTCCCCACACTGGCTCTCTCTGTGCCCTGGAGTAGAGTCCTTAGCCTGCCTGTACCTAGTTTCCTAATCTAAAAAGTTGCATGGTACCTGACATGTAGCAAGCCTTCCAAATTTGAGAGTGCTCTCCACCCTCCCTTTCCTGACCAATTGTGTTGAAAATGTAAGTAATTCTTGTTCGAGTCAGATGGCCAGCTCTTCCCGTTACACAAATGGAGTTCTATTTCCTCTCAGCTACTCCATTTGTGGTGTTACATTTCCATTTAAACTGTGGGGAATTATTTCTGTGTATATTAGAGGAGATTTGGGTCAGACTGCCTTGAGAGAGAATATAATAGAAACCTCACACCAAGCAAGTAACTACGTATTGAATCTTTTGGAATTTCTGAAGGTAAGGTTTACTCGAGCTCAGCTCTCTGCACTAGACATCAGCCCTACAAGCTCTATATCCGTTAAACTGAACAATCTCCGATATGTTTATTTTGTGAACTGTGTCTTTTTAAAAAGATACACCTCCTTTTTTAAAACTACTTCTAAGACTCCAAACCATGAGGGACTCCAGAATAGTCCCTGAGATCTCATCCAGACCCAACAGTGACTCTACATTGTTATACACAAAGCTTTTGACAAGAAGAGTTAAATTGTTTCTTTACAATTGTTCTATAATTCAGACTTGGACGTGTTTTCAAACTGCCTCTCCTTCCATGTCACTGAGGCTTGGACAATATTTTCAGTACAGCTGACTTTTAAAATTAAGTGATATAGGAAATATAGACTAAATCTGCGGAGACAGGGAATATATACAAAGAGTATGTGTGTATATTTGTGTGAATATATATAAAATAAACCTGTTACATGTGGCATCAATACAACTCTTGTACTAAGAGCTGTTTGAACCGATCATAGAAAAAGCAAATGGGATTTGAAGACAAGCAATCCCAAACGCAAACCTCTGTGGCTTTCCCTAAACACCAGCCTGCCTCTTGAAGGAAACAATGTTATATTTCACTGTTAGGTAACCGGCTGTGCAATCTAATAATTTCCAGTGGTTCGAAGTACAGGTTTTATAATCAGAAATATCCTGGCTCTCCCACTGACGGTCTGCTTGCCTCTTGGCCAGAAAATATCGCAGAAGCCAGGAGGGCAGGAGTGCCCTGTGTTGGGCCACCTCCCCCCTCCAAACATGGATTCACCCAATATCTTCCCAGCCAAAAGGAAGCATTTGGGGAGAGGGAAATTACCAGGATTAACAAAAGAAGTTCAAGTTCAGAACTTCACACTGCGCCTGACACCAGGTGTTCAAACCAAGATGCCAGCTGCTATGGACAGGACTATTGCTGATTTTCTTTTTTTTCTTTTTTTTTTTTTTTTAAAGATTTATTTATTTTATTACATATCTCCCCTTCCCCCCCGTTGCGGCGACGCGCCGAGACTTGGTCACTGCGCAGGCGCGGCTTTCCCCGCTTGTGGGCGGCTTCTGCTTCCATCACGGCCGGCTTTTCAGTTCGCAGGTGGCTGGCTGCGCTCGATTTGCAGGCGACCTGCCCTGCCCG
>PVKH010039196.1:0-11223 GCA_004027955.1 Chaetophractus vellerosus | reverse complement strand
GCCCACTTGCTGGAGTCTTTTATAAACAAGAGAAACATTCAGACACACACAAAGAGAGCTGGCATTTTTACCCTGCCATATGAGAGAGGATTCCAGGATCATCTATAGCCACAAAAAGACAGAGAAACCCTGAGAGGCTGAGAGGGAGACTGGAGGCTGGAATCAGCTCCCCAAACTGAAGAGACAAGGCCCAGGGTAAGACAAGCCATATGCCTGATAACCCACTGCTGAGCTTGTGGAGAAAGTGAGCCTGGAGAAGAAGGCACAGACTGGCTGCCATTTTGCCTTGCCACATGGCAGGAGTCCAGGATCAGTGGTGAGACAGTAACTCTGATAATTCCTTGAACTGAACATTTTCATGGCTTCTGAACTCTTAAGATTTTACCCTAATAAATTCCCATTATAAAAGCCAACCCATTTCTGGTACTTTTGCATGAGCAGCATTTAGCAAACTAAAACACGTATTTACATATATATCTATGTGTGTGTGTGTGCATCCTTTGCCCCAACAATTCCACTTCTAGGAATTTATTCTGCAAATATAGGCACATATATGTGAACTGGCATATGCACAGTATACTACTAGAAACTGAAATGTCCATCAATGGGGAATAATTAAAAATCTGTAGTATACAGTTGCTAAAAGATGGAAACAATCCAAGTGTCCATAAACCAATGCATGGACAAAATGTGGTATATACATATGATGGAATATTATTCAGTTGCAAGAAGAAATGAGGTCAGCATGCATATGAAAACATGGATAAATCTTGAGGACATTATGTTGAGAGAAATAAGCCAAACACAGAAGGACAAATATTGTATGGTCTCACAAATATGAACTAAATATGATGAGTAAACTCATGGAGGTAAACTCTTATAGAGTATAGGTTCCTAGGAGATAGAATGTGAGTCGAGAAGGGGAAGCTGATGCTTAATGTATGTAGAATTTTTAATAAGGTGGATTGTAAATGTGTGGAAATGGACAGAGTTGATGGTAACACATTACAGTGAGTATAACTAACACTGCTGATTTATAAATGTGATTGTGGTTGAAAGGTGTAGTTTAGGAACGTAAATGCCAATAGAAAGTAAGCTAGAGGATAATCCAGGGACTGTATAACACAGTGATTTTGGTGGCGAATGAGGATTGTGGTTAACAGTACGAACACAAGAATGTTCTATTACAAGGTGTTAAGAATATGATGATACATGGGAAAAATACAACCAATGTAACTTATGGAGTAAACAGTAATATTGTAATATTTTTACAGCAATGGCAAAGACGACACTAGATCAATTCTGAAGATCAACAATACAGGGGTATAAGGGGATATGGGATTTTTCCTTTTGGAGCAATGAAAATGTTCTAAAATTGAGGTAATGATAGCACAAGTCTGTGATGAAAGTGAGAGCCACTGAGCATACACTTTGAATGCACTGTACAAGGCATGGGACTGTATAACATGGTGAACCCTGTGGTGGATGATGGACTGTGGCTAATAGTACTAACATGAGAACATTCTCTCATGAATTATAACAGTATAAAATACTTTTACATGGTATTAATAATACATGGTGGTTTGTGGGAAAAATACACTAAATATAAGATTTGGGCTATAGTTAATAGTAGAGAGGCTTGACAGATAAGCAAATGAGGAGTGTAGTGTCACTGGAATTAAGGAAGCAGCATTTAAAACAGCAGTTCTCAAATGAGGGTGATTTTGTCCCTCCCAGGGAATATCTGGTAATGTCTGGAGGTATTCCTGATTGTGACAACAGGATGTGTGTACGCTACTGGCATCTAGTGAGTAGGGGCCAGGGATGCTGCTAAACATCCTGCAATACACAGGACAGCCTCTCTCCCCCCATAAAAGAATTATCTAGTTCAAAATGCCAATAGTGCCATAGTTGAGAAACCCTGATTTAGAGGATGGTGATACCCAAAGAGAGAGGGTGAACAATTCTACTCCAGGTGGCAGAGTTTTGTGGGGGAAAGTGAATATCAAGAAAAGTTTCAGAGAGGAAATAAAGCTTTATCTGTGTTATTTTTCTTTGCAGGCTTTCAAATTGTTCTTATGCTCTCCCAGTGTCGTCTTAATATCCTTTATTTCTTTAGTCATATTTTCTTTAAATTCTTTGATGTAATTTAGGAGAGTCGTTTGATTATCACTTATTAATTGTATAAAATCCTGTATCTCTTTGGGATATTTGGTTTGTTCTTTTGGCTGGGCCATCTCTTCCTGTTTCCTAGAATGGCTTGTAATTTTTTGCTGACGTCTAGGCTTCTGAATATGTTGGTGAATTTACTCTGATGGCCAATTTCCCTCTCATGCTTACTGTGGGTTGTTTGGTTTTTTTTCCCCACAGCTCTTCTTTGATATTTGCTTCAGCTTATTCTCAGTCTTGAAAATTGTCCAGTTTAAGTTTTCAAAGTCAGACCAGGGACTCACCAGTGGGGTGCAGATTTTCTCCCAGGGGTTGGATACAGAGAGCAGTTTTTGTCTGTGCAATTTCCAGGCCAGCCAGCAGATGACGCTAGCCAGCACACCTTTCCACAGAGGTGTTTCAGTCTCCCCTTTCCTGTGTTCCTGTGCTGAATCTCCAGATCAGAGATTCGAAGTGGACTCTGCTGGCCCAATTCACTGAAAAAAAGCACCCTGACCTCCCCTCCCTTCTCCCTTGAAACAGCTGACAGGGAGGAAGATGACTGTTCCCCTCTCAGTCAGCTACAGTAGGCCAGGTGTTTTACCCCACCTTAATATCTTGGGGGTGGGGGAGGGGAGCCCTTCCCTGTGCCACAGGGGCTTGGAAACTCACAGCTGTCCTTTCTGCTTCTTCCTCTCTGTCCCCCACCCTCCTGGGAATTGTGTAGCACTGTCCTGGTCTGCTGACCCCCAAAGCAGGTCCCTTGGATGGCCCTTGGCTCTTTCTCCTTTGCTTTTGTGAGAGCATTCAGCTGCCTGTTAGGCCATCACCATCTTCCCACAATCCTCTCTAGCTGTGTGTTGAAAGGTAGCAGGCCACATCAGTGCAGACTAGGTCAGAGGTAATGAGGAGACTCTTAAGACTCTAAAAGCAAAGTTATGGCCTGAACAGGTACCCCCTTAAATACTCCACAGTGCAAAATTACTCATCTCCTTTATTCTTTTCTTGTTGAAACAAAACTTCCATTCTATCAGGGCAACTGGATTCAGCTAAATATTAAAGCCAAATTAATTCAGACCAAGATAAAGTCAGATAACCCCTTCACTTTCCAGAACGTTAAGATGCATTTAAAAATATGCAAATAAGTGCAAATAAATCTCTGCTTAATTTTTAGGCTGTTGGTGAATAAAGTGATTTCTGAACTCAAAGGCCAACAGTCATCAGGTTGGTCCTGGTAAAGACTTTTCCAAAGCTTTCTATTTTTAAAAAACTTTTATCCTATTTCCAGTGTCCTCTCTTCTGAGCTCCCAGATTATAAAAGATCCATATCCAAGTTTTTTCCACAAGTATCTCATGCTATTTGTGCTTCTGCCAGAGAGGACAGGAGAGCCATTCTGATGCAATAAATATGAACAAACTGTTTGTGTCAAGAATGGTCTATAGATTTTTAAAGGGCTTCAATTAAGTCATGGACACTACTGAAAGAAATTGAGAAAAAATTTAATGGTGTCATGAAGAAAGAAATCGTGTTTTACCACAACACAAGCTTGCTGCCCACTGAGCTGGATGTCCATGGCTCTGACCTAGTATGGCAATTCTTAGGGTCTCGGTGCTGGGTACTCCGTTTATAAGAAACTAAGGCCTGAGTCTAATGAAGAACAAAGTAAAAAGCCTGGCACCAAAGGTTTGGGGGGAGGTGTCTTGCATATAAATGAAGATTTGAGGAGGAACACTTCTTCAGAGTTTGGAAGGCACTACAAATCACTCTTTTCTGCTTACACGTTAAGAATTTTATTTTGTTTTCTCAGAAAATTTCCTAAGAAGAAAATACCTTACAATTAACAAACAGCAATTTATCTTCCCCTACATTTGCAGACCACTAAGAGTGGATAAAATTTCCTTAAGCTCTACCAGAGAGTCAGAGGACTGGGAATAATGTGAGCACAGCAGAGTTGAGATACAACATTAACTCGAAGCCGGGCCAGCTGGTTTCCATCGAGAGGTCCCCCAGGAGAAAGCCGCTCCTCGGCGTCGGGGCGGAGTGAGCCCCACCGAGGCAGCCCGAGGGCGGCCGCGGGGCAGGGCCGACCCCGGCCTCCGTTTACCTTGTCTCAGGTACTCCTGCCCCCGGCCAGGCCAGGGACCCCGCCCGCGGCCCCGAACTGGTGACACATCCTTCTTTGGCCAAGCCCGGCCGAGGTAGGGCAGGGGGCGGGGAAGGAAAATAAAGCCTCAGCGCGTAACGACGCCACTCTCAATCCTTCCAAACCGTTGGCATTTGTTTCTCTGCCAAGCTTTCCTGTTAACAAGTTCCCGAGGACTGTGCGGGCGAACCGGCCTAGGGGCCCCGAAAAGTGGGAGGGACCAGGCCGACCCCAGCCTCCCCGCCTCTGTGGGCGCCCCCGGGGCAGGCGGCTGCCACACCTCCCGGGCTATTATGCCTGGGTAGCGAGCTGGGCGTGCACAGACCCCAGCACCGCCTCGAACCCCGACTTCCACGGTTTCTGCTTGCCGGGTCAGCCCGCGCGGCCCCTCAGGCCGGGCCGGTCCCCGCCCCCAGGCCCCGGCCCCGCCCGCCCCGGCCTCCGCGCGCCGCCCCCCGGCCTCGCCACCCCCTGAGGCCGGGCCGGGGGCGCCGAGTGCTCGAGGCCGCGCGGCGGGCGTCCCGGACCTACCTCGGCGCCTGCCGCTCCTCCAGCTGCTGCTGCTGCTTCGGCTCCCGGCTGCGCGAGATTCCGAGCTGCGAACGCGGCGCGTGAGGAGCGGAGGCCCGAGCGCGCCCCGCCCAGCTGCCTACCGGCCTCGGCCTCCTCGCGCTCCCGCCCTCCACCCTCCGCGGCGGGCTCGGCGCCCCGCCCCCTCGGCTGCGCCCGCCCCCGCCGCCCTCGGCCGGAGCGGGGAAGGGGCCCGCCAGGAACGCCGCGAGACCCGACGCGCGGGCCCCGCCGGCCCCGGTTTCGTCATGATTGTTATTTGGGGCATGCGAGCCTCTTGCTCGGATTTCTTTTTATTGTTGTTGCTGTTGTTCTTGTAATCATCGTTAGTTGTTTTTTTTTTTGCTCATCTCGATGAGGCCCGGCCGGACCAAGCCCTCCTGGCCTCTCAGACGACCCAGCTGCCAGCACCTGCGCTACCTTTTGCGCAATCCAGCAAGTTGTGTGAATTTTGAAAGAAAAAATATAATTTACTTTTGACTGTTATTGTTAAATATAACTCAAATACAGAAAGCCCTATAAAACCAATGCACGGCTTCGTGAATTATTCCGAGACATGTCCTTAAAACCACCACGCAGCTTTAACCCCGTATGAAATGGTCTGGCTGGAAATAAAACCTCGTCAAGAGCCAAGAGGACCCGGCCTGGGAAGGGCCTCCCGAAATCGCGTAATTGCCACAGAAACTTCAAGGACCACCTGCCCATAATCCTGCCTCTCCAGGCACACATTTGTAAAATGGATACAGAATGAGTAATCCCAAAGCATGAGTGTATTTGTACAATTCTTTAAAAGATTTGCTTGTGTTTATACTACAAGCCATTGATTATACACTTTATATAGATGGTATGGTATGTGAATACATCTAAATAGAATTGCTAAATAAATAAACCAATAAATAATTGTGCAAGAATAGATAGAAATAGCAACTATATATAGCAGGGGGAACAGAGATTGAGAGGTGAAAAATTTTCTTGTCTGTTTTTTGTTTATTATTGAAATAATGAAAGTTCTCTAAGAATGATTAAAGTGATGAATGCACAACTATGTGGTCATACCAAATACCATTGGTTGTACACTTTGGATGAATTGTATGCTTCATTAATATGTATCAATAAAATTGATTTGTTTTTAAAAAAGATAATAAATATATAAGCATATAAATAAGCCAACCAATTAGGAAATTGAACAGCTTGAGAAAGGAGCGCTCTGGGGTGGGGGATGGGAGGTATGGAAAGAGTTAAAAATAGCCAAGGGTTAGGTGGGCTGTGAGGACCCGTCTTGAGCACCTGGGCTGTGTCCCTCATTCTGTGACACCAGCACCTAGCACAGCACCCGGCACAGTAGGTATTGTGCGCATGCGTAGAATTGCCCCAAACAATTCTTCGAATAGCTAAAGCTAAAATGAAGTGCTTTGTGAGATGCCTTGATGTCTTGGAAAGAGACCACTATACTTTAAACTGTACACCGCTTTTCAATTTTAAAAGCCCTTTCAGATGCATTACAGTATTTTATTTGAGACTTGGATCAATCCTGTGAGAAAGGCAGGACAGTACAGAAGGTCTTTGCAAAAGGTCACAGTACAACGCATACTGGTAAGAAGGGGAAGTACATGGTGGAACCATAAAACAATTTCAGTACTGCTAACCCTGCCATCCTGGATTCCTGGTTTGTCTTGACAGGTTTATTGCCTGAATTTTCACCTTAGGATTCCTTTCATTCCTTTGCCATACATTTATACACAGTATGACTTAAATTTATAAAGGACACAACATCTGACTGGAAATTTGATTCAGTTTGATGGAGTCAGCCGCTCATCATGAGCACCTTAGAGAATTGGGGCTACAGAGTTGCCAGTTTGTCACCATTTCTTGAACACCCAGGCTCTGGGCTAGGTTATTGGAATACAAAGAATATAAAATAAATGAGACACAAGCTTTTCCCTCAAAGAGTTTATATGGTTTAGTTAGGGCGAAAGAGTTGGAAATAAATGACTATTTAATTTAACGATGGCAGGGGAACAGTCCTGAACACAATTAATTCTAGTAAGAGTAGAGAGGAAGTAGGGCAAGTCTTCTCAGGAAAAAGAACATCTGAATTTTTTAAATTATGAAAAAAATCTCAAATATTTCAAAAGTAGAGAGACTAGTATAATCAACCACTAAGTACTCATTACTCAGCTTTAAAAGTTATCATCTCATGGCAAATTTGTTCCATCTGTACCCACACTTTCTCCATCCCTCCCTGGATTATTCTGAAACAAATCATAAGCAGCATATTATTTTACCCAGAAATATCTCAGCATATATGTCTGAAAGATAAGATCTATTTAAAAAACCATAACCCCAATACCACTAAAATGTCTTTAAAATTTTTTTCCCCACACATTCCTTCTTCCCTTCCCAACCCATACCCTGGTAACCTCTAATCTTTCTATTTTTTACAATTTGCTCTTTCTAATCATCTCTTATAAATGATATCATACAATATTTGTCCTTATTTGCCTTGCTTATTTCACTGAGCATGTTTTCGCGTTTCTTCCATGTTGCAGCATGTCTCGTAACTCCATTTTTTCTTATGGCCAGATAATATTCCATTGTGTGTACGTACCACATGGTATTTTTCCATTCATCTCTTTACGGACACTTGGGTTGTTTCTATCTTTTGGCTATTGTGAATAATGCTGTATAAACATTGGTGTGCAAATATCTGTTTGAGACCCTGTTTTCACTTTCTTTGAGTTATACCTAGAAGTGAAATTGCTGAGTCAGTCTTAGGATATTTTAGTTTGTCAAACGGCTGCAGATGCAAAGCACCAGAAATGGATTGGTTTTTATAAAGGGGATTTATTTGGAGTAAACACTTACAGTTTCAAGGCTGTGAAAAGTCCAAATTGAGGGACCATAAGAGATGCTTTCTTACCAAAGTCAGCTGCCACATGTTGAAGCAAGATGGTCACCAATCTCCACCAAGGTTTGAGCTCAGCTGAGGGCCACCAGGCATAGGGCTTGTCTCTTTCCTGGCCTCCTCTATCAGTCTTGGCTGCTCTGCATTTTTTTTTAAGATTTATTTTATTTATTAATTTCTCCCCAACCCCTTGTTGTTTTTTTCACTTGCTGTGTCTGACTTGCTGAGTCTGTTCGTCTTCCTTGTTTTTCTGGAAGGCACCGGGAGCCGAACCTGGAACCTCTGATGTGGGAGGGAGGTGCCCAATGCTTGAGCAGCCTCTGCTCTCTGCTTTTGTTGTGTCTCTCATTATGTCTTTCCTCCCCATGTCCCTTGTTGCATCACCTTGTTGCATCAGCTCACCGTGCCTGCCTGTCGCATCAGTTTGCTGTCTTCTTTAGGAGGCACTGGGAACCTCTGCTCCCTGCTTTGTTGTGTTTCTTATTATGTTTTTTCCTCTTGTGTTTCTTGTTGTGTCAGTTTGTCATGCCTTTCCGTCACTCCAGATTGCTGTCTTCTTTAGGTGGCACCAGGATCTGAACCGGCGACCTCCCATGTGGTAGCGGGAGCCCAGTTGCCCAAGCCACATCCATTTCACTGCTCTGCATTCTTCACAAGTTCGGTTACAAGTTATTGGGCATATGGCTCATCTCTCCCTGAGCCTCAGTTCTTTGAGCCTCTAGGGGTCTTTCCTCTTGAGCTGCTCTGTGGGCCCAGCCTCTTGTGGGCTTCATGCTTAAGCCATCCTCTAGTCCTCTCTCACATGGCAGGGGCAAAAATGGCACCTTCCTTTTCCTGTGTCTATGTGTCTCTCTCTGTGTGTCTGGGTTTTTATAAGATCCAGCAAAAGGATGGAGACTTTAACATGAATCATGGCCCACTGACATAGCCCAATCTAAAACCCAAAAGTGATGTTATCAAGTAATCTAATCAAAGCCCCCTAAACTGAATTTACTGCAATCAAAGGGTATCACACTTACAGGGAAAGATTGGTTTAAAAACAAAATCTCTTTTTGGGATTTTTTTTTTCACTTTCTCTCAACTATTTATTAAATAGTGAACTGTTCTTACAGTTTTTGTTTGTTTGTTTGTTTTGTTTTGTTTATATTTTAACCAAGTGAAAATATTTAATGATACCTATTTTTATTTTCAATTACAATTTTGGGGGTCAAATTATACTTCAGCAGGCCGGAAATACAAAACATTTTTCCTTGCAAAATTTCAAAAGCCACATGTGGGCTCTCGCAGTGACTGGAGGTGCAGCAGTCAGGGTGGGACTCTGTGGGCAATGTATGGGATTCTTAAAATAATTTCAACCTGCCACTAGGGTAATTTTATATTTAACTCTTGCCATATTGCTTTCCACTGAAGCTGTGCCATTTTACATTCTCAATGACAATGCACTAGACTTCCAAGCTCTCTGGATCTTCTTTAACACTTGTTATTTTCTGTTTTTCCTTCCACATTCCAGTGGGTGTGAAGTGGTATCTCATTGTGATTTTGATTTGCATTTCCCTAATGACTAATGGTGTTGAGCATCTTTACATATGCTTATTGGCCATTCCTATATCTCCTTTGGAAAAATATCTACAAGCATACCTTGTTTTATTGTGCTTCCTTTATTGCACTTCACAGATACTGCATTTTTTACAAATTGAAGGTTTGTGGCAACCCTGGCCAAGTAAGTGTATGGGTGCCATTTTTCCAACAGCATGTGCTCACTTTGTGTCTCTGTGTCACACTGTTTTTTTGATGTAATGCTATATACAGCACATTTAATGGACTATAGGATAGAATATAGTGTAAACATAACTTTTATATGCACCAGGAAACCAAAAACTTCATGTGACTTGTTTTGTTGCAATATTCACTTTATTGCGGTGGTCTGGAACTGAACCCACAATATCTCTGAGATATGCCTATATTCAAATCTTTTGCCCATTTTTAAATTGGGTTGTTTGACTTTTTGTTGTAAAACATCTTTTAAAATTAGCAATTTCTTAATATCTAGTCACTGTTCAAAATTTCCTAATTTTCTCATAAGTGTTTGAAATCAGGATCCAGATAAGCTCCTCACATTGTATTTGGTTAACATCTCTTAAACCTCTTTTTATTCCTTTGCAGTATATATGTTGAAGAAATGGATTGTTTGTCCTGTGGAATTTTCTACATTCTGCATTTTGTTGATTGCATTTGCGAGGTGTTTAACACATTCTTCTATTGTCTGTATTTCCCATGAACTGACAGTTAGATCTAGAGGCTTGATCAGATTTAGGGGGGAAAAAAACATAAACAAGAGAAAAAATAACCAATTGACAATGGAACCACAACTGTCACAGGTATTAGAATTAATAAACAAGAACATCAAAACAGTTACTAAAGCTGTATTCCAAATGTTAAAAAGGTTGAGTAGAAACATGGAAGAAATAAAAGACCCAAAGACCCAAATTGAACTTTTAGAGATGGAAACTATGACATCTGATATAAAAATACACTGGTTTGGATTAATGGCAAATTAGATATTGCTGAAGAAAATATGAGTGAACTTGAAGTCACACAAATTCTATTATTTTTCAAAATGAAACATAGAAAAAAGATTTAAAGGTTAAAATAATCAGTGAGCTATGAGACAATTTCAGATGATCAGATATATGTGTATAAATGGAATCTCAAAAGGAGGGGGTAGGGGGAAAACAATATTTAAAGAAACAATAGCCAAAAGTTTTCCAAAATTAATGAAAACTATACACTCACAGATCCAAGAAGCTTAACCTACCCCAAGCACAAGAAACATTTTTTAAAAAACACAGTAAGGCACAAATTGCTCAAAATCAGTGATAAAGAGAAAATCTTAAAAGCAGCTGGAGAAAAGAAGACGTTATGCTTAGAGGAATAAAGAATGGATAGCATCAAATTTCTTGTCAAAAGCAATGTAAAAAAAATTTTACCTGCTAATACTAGTCAAAAGAAAAATAGATTTTAGAGCAAAGTATAGTACCAGGAATAAGGAACTTCATTTCATAATGGGATTTCATAAAGGGGTCAATTCACCAAGAGGACATAACAATCCTAAATGTTTATTCACATAATAATAGAGCTTTGAAATACATGAAGCAAAAATTGATAGAGCTGCAAGAAGAAATAGGCAAATCCACAACTACAGTTGTAGATTTCTTTTTTTTTTTTTAAGATTTATTTTATTACATATCTCCCCTCCCCCCGTTGCAGCGACGCGCCGAGGTTGGTCACTGCGCAGGTGCGGCTTTCCCCGCTTGTGGGCGGCTTCTGCTTCTATTCATGGCCGGCTCTGCTTCAGTTCGCGGGTGGCTGGCTGCGCTCCATTCGCGGGCGACCTGCCCTGCCCATGGGGGCTTTGCCCTGTCCGTGGCAGCTTTTTGCCCTGCCCATGGCAGCTCT
>PVKH010039195.1:0-11223 GCA_004027955.1 Chaetophractus vellerosus | reverse complement strand
GATTTATTTATTTTATTACATATCTCCCCTTCCCCCCGCTGTGGCGACGTGCCGAGAGTGGTCACTGCGCAGGCGCGGCTTTCCCCGCTTGTGGGCGGTCTCTGCGTCCGTTCACGGCTGGCTTTCAGTTCGCGGGTGGCTGGCTGCGCTCCATCCGCGGGTGGCCTGCCCTGCCCGTGGCGGCTCTTGCCCTGTCCGTGGCAGCTTCTTGCCCTGCCCACAGCGGCTCTGGCCCGCCCATGGCGGCTTGCCATTCTCAAGGCGGTCTGCCCGCTAGGAGAGGTCCCCGGGAATCGAACCCGGGGCCTCCCATGTGGTATGCCGGCGCCCTATCCACTGGGCTATCGAGCCGGCCCCTGCAGAGCTTTTTAATTGAGGTCTTACCCCTCGTGGCTGCTGGTCCATTCTGCGTTGCCGGATGTTAGCATCTGAAGGATGAACCAGCTCGTAGGCCCCTGACGGAAGGGGCACCGAGACAGAAGGCGCTCCTGGATCCTTCAGGTGCACTCGATGTAGTATCTTTGGCGTGTAATTACAAAGGAGGCCAAGAGGGGCTAATGGTTTCCCTTTTTAACACTGAAAATAACTTCGTTGACCAAGAGGCTTCATTAGCTCTGCTCAGAGAAACGATTCTGTTTATCACAAGTTTGAGGAGTCTGACAAAACACTTGATCTTTAGCCTGAAAGTGCACATGATGTGTGGTTCCTAATTTCCCACCCAGATGGTTCTGTGGTTGTGAAACTCCCTCTGAAGGTAAAATACATAGACTTATAAAACTGATCAGAACCAGTGGTCAGATCTCGGGCAATGAATGAAGGCTTTACTGTGCTAGTGGTTTTGCCTTCTTAACGTCCATGAGCTAAGATTTTAAGGGGTGGGAGGTTGCTGGCTTAAAGGCATACTCCACTTTATTGAATTAGCAATTAAAAAGATATTAGAATAAATGTCAGTTTCATAAGACTTATTTTTTTACTTTTCAAATAGAAGGTGCAATTTTCACTCGGAACCCTGAAACTTTACATATTCAGATGAAAAAACTCCAGAGTGAAATCTGAGAAGAGCAAGCCACTAAATCTGATAGAGTAGAAAAAATATTTTAATCCAGTTGGTCCAGTGTGCACATGCATGTCTTAGCCCTATTCAATGAGCTGGCAGCTAAAGAGACTCTAGTTTTTAATTGGGGTGCTCTGGATCCCTTTGGAAATCTAATAAAGCTAGGACCCTTTCCCTAGGAAAATGCGCATTGTACATGAAACATGTAATTTTGAAAACATTTTTTGTTTTGGGGTGCTCCGTTTCTAGATCCTGTAGGTTCAATAACCTCTACTTTGTAGAATGTGGACTGTGACTTTCTAGACCAGGAGTTGGCAACCTTTTTCTGTAAATGGACAGAGAGTAAATATTTTCGGCTTTGTTGTCCGTAAAATCTCTGTTGCAACTACTCAGTTCTGTTTTTGTGGAATAAAGCATCCATAGTTAATATGTAGGTGAATGGGCATGGTACCTGTGTACAGTAAAACTTCATTTACAAAATGGGGAAAATGGGCCGGATTTGGACTACAGGCCATAGTTTACAAACTCTTGTCCTAGACATCAAATATAAAGCTACACTCGATTAACTATGTCCATGGAGTTCTTCCATTTTGTAAAAATTTAACTCAGCTGCTATTGAGGCAGATTAGGAAGATGCACATAGGAAAATGAATTCAGAAAGGATGGACACTGTTCAGTTCCATGAAAGTTGCCTCCTAATTCCTCAGGTAAGTTGTAATTCCTCTGGAAGCTGACGGAATAATTTGCTTCCAACTGAACTGAATATCTCCTTTGCCCATTTCTGTGCAATAACCAACATAACTTTTCATCTTGGAAATAAAAGGTCCCCTTCTCTTAGACATTAACTACACCCTTGGCTCTTAACCTCTTTGCATTTTCTTTTTCTTCTGCGGAGATTCCCATATGAAAGGAATTGGAAGCCCAGACACTAACCATTTACTAATCCTTTTTTTTTTTTCCTTTCCCTGAACTTGTATAAGTATTGGGGGATTTGTGATACTAAACTGACCTCAGAAGTAGAAGGCAGATAGAATTCTTAAAACCTTCTAATTCATCCCCTTCATCCATTTGTTCATCTTTTAAGAAAGTAAGAAAGAATAATTTGGGGCCAAAGTACTTCCACTTGAGTGGATTTAGTTCTCCAAGCTCCCCCTAGGACAGCTGTCTCCTGAGTAGGCATACAAATAACTGTCTTCCACAGTTACCGAAGCTTTCTCCTCCTTTTTCTTCTTCCAGAAAATAGAACACATCTTAGTTAAGCTGTGTTGACTATTACTCAGTAACGCTTTTCCAGTGACACTTGGAAACACCTAAAGGGGGCATATTTAAGTTTCTGATCTGGCAATTTACCTAAAAGAATGTTTTCTCTTCACCTCGGGAAACAAAACCTGAATTCCAGGGCCTTCACAATGAAATTACCCTTCCGGGGAAAGCACATTACCACCAAGGACATCACTCATCACCCGGTGTCTGCAAAGAATATGTGTCATTTTTCTGAGGTTTAGAGAGTCGCTCTTTACAGCAAATGTAATTGTACCAACTCCACGTCTTCTAATGGAGTAGTCTGGAATTATGGCTTGAGCTTGGAGTTAGCTTTCCAGTTCCTGACCCAAACTCCTTTTCCAAGCAGAATTCCTCAAAAAGCCTCTTTTCTATCTGAGGTGTGTTTCTTTTTTTTTTTTTTTTTTTTAATATATATATATGTATATATATATATTTTTAGGATACATTGACTACATAAATGTTACACAGAAATTTTAGGAGTTCCCATATGCCACCCTCCCACTGAGGTGTGTTTCTAATTAGAAACACAAAGCAAGGTCCAGGGCTTTGTGGTGGGGAATTTGTTTTTGGAGGGCAATCAGTATCAACCTTGTAACAACCAGCATGTGTTAAGAGCATTTACAAATTCCCAGCCTAGTTCCCTTCTAGAAACTTGGGACTTTCAGTATCTTGACATCATTTTGTACTGTCATTTGAACTTGGATATTGGGCCCTTCATTCTTGGGAGCTGACAGATTTGGGGGAGATTTGTGTTGTTATTTCTTTCCCATATTTTGTCAATAGGGACAGATTTCTTTTTGGCAGTTAATCTTGATGGGTGTAGGTTTTTCCCAGGCTACATTTTGCATTTCTGAGATTCGGAGTCCCCTGGGAATGTGGCTAAAGCTCTCGTGGCTTGGATATTGGGCTCTGGGAAAGCACAGGCAAGTCCAGGCACTTACCTGTGTCTTAATATAGGACAGAGAAGTTTCTAATTAAGCCCTAGAGTTTATGGCTTAGACCGAGCCATCAGCAGTCTTTTCTGTTTTCTCTTGTTGCTTTCGCATGTTAGTATTCCTCCATCAGTTGCAGATGACCTGGGTAGACTTAATTCTTGTGGAGAGGAACTCATTCAGCCATTTTCATATGTCATATATCAAAATCAGCAATTTTTGCATCAGTCTGCCTAAATGAACTCTATTGTTCCCCATTCTTGGAAATGTAAGAGGCATCTGAGGGCACTTTTCCAAAACCTTCATTCAGAGTATCAGAGCTCTTTGCCCTTTAAAGAAGAGCAGCCTGGTTGTGTATCTGTTCCCCTTAAGTAATATTGTATTGTGGCCAGAAAGGAGAAGTTAGCATCATCTGGTCACTTCAGACATTTGTATTGGAGTCCGCAAGCTCTTTAAACAAAACAAGTCAGGCCACTGCCATTGTCATGGAGCTGAACTGTGGTATGAAATCATATTGGGGGCCTGGAGAAAAAGGTGAGTGCAGAGAGCAGTGCCACATTTGGAACTTTCTGGAGTAGTAAGTTGATGAAGAGGCTGGCAGACAGGTAATTCCTTTAACTTATAGTGTTATTACAGAGGTGATCTCTTATAGGAAAATCCATCAAAAGCCAAAACTATTATTTTTTTTCCTTAAAAAATACTGAAGATATAAGAAGATTCAGAAAGGGGTATTGATATGCATATCAGAAAATTTTCTCTTGTTTCCCTAGTGTTATTGATTCCAGACACTCATCATTTTAAACTGATCCCACCCAGAAAAAAAGGTACATAATTAGAAGAGTGATAAGATGGTTGAGAAAAAGAAAGAAAAATGTTAAAAGCAGAATATACAGCCCATCCATCTCTACCTTCTGGGTAAAGAAATACAACTTCAAAAGCAGGCCCCTTAACCTTTCTGGTGGCAGACACATTGAAGAATGGTAGACACCCCAGGTGATTATCTGATGAGCATAATTTTTCCAAAATGCAAAACAACTGTGAATTTTCTTAGTAATACACTACCCGGTCTTCACCAGAAGAGCTAGAATTTATTATTTTAAAATACAACACTCAAAGCTAGTTTGATGTTTCAGAAACTGCAAAATGTCGGGTAGAAGGAGTTGTTTTCTTCTTATTTCAAGTCGTCTGCCCCAGTGTACGTTCTGTATGTGGGGAGGTGAGAGTGAGGCCACAGTAGTGGTTTGTAGACCGTGTTCACTGACGTGCCTGCGGGTCGCTGGTCAGGAACGGAAAGGGGCGGCGGCCTGAGGGTCAGCCCTGCTCACCCCACCCTCCGCCAACCTCCAGTCAGAATCCTCTCAAGCACCGTTCCCCGCAACTCAAAGTCTCAGTGGCTGTTAGAGAGTCGAGAACTCAGGCAGTGACAACATGAGGCCCCTAAGCAACCCAAGAGCCCTGCAAGTTGTGTGGTCAGCAGATCTGTGAGGCCCTGGCTTTTGCTCCCTGGCGTGTCCTAACAGAGCTAGGGGAGGTGGGACGATGTGAAGAAAGTGGACTAAATCAGTACGTGGTGGGCAAGCTCTGTAGAGCCTGCCGTTGGGTCTTTTTCCAAGGGGCTGGAGAACGACCTGATCCTTGTTCACCCTCTCTGGGCTACGGGATGGCAGAGCTCACCTCTCAATGGGCAGTGGAGTTTCTTCATTTCTGTGCCTGCAGAGGCAGGCGTTAGAATGTTTGTTGATTGAAATCTAGGCAAAAGTAAAGCTCTCCAGACAACGAGGACACAGAGAAGGGTGCTATCTGACACTCCAGCTACCGAGCTCCCCTCGCTGGGTTTTGCAAAGGTGGAGGGAGATAGTAAAGGGAAACTGCTGCGGCTCTTAGGAGCTGCAAAGTGCGACGGTGTATCTGCTGTGAGTTAGACACACAGAGGGACGCTGAGGCATCCGCGGAGTCATTCCAGGCGCCTTCTACACGCACACAGAGGCAGGTTTGCCATTAAACCAGATTTCACAGCTGGGGCTTCACAGCACCCATTTTAGAACACGGTGTCAGAGCTACCCTAGCTACCCTGGGTAAAAGTCATCTGAAGAGGTTCCATTGAGAAAAGGTGGGCAGTTCATCTCTTAACATCACACCTGTGTTGGATTTATTCTTCAACCTCAAATTTATTTTCTGAGCAGACTGATTTTCTATATGAACTGAAATGATGTTTTAATAGAATAATGGGTATTTTTAGAGGGAAAAATGCTTTCATTATATAATTCGTTTACTCAATGAGCATATTCCCTACTATGCAGAATCATCAAATTGGATCATTTAAGGCTAAAAGAGATGCTAGGGATCTAGTTTAAATTCTTTATTTAAATACATGAACATTTTTTTCTGTATATTTTGTGAAAATCTCAATGAAACTCTAGGTATCACTTCCATATGGAATTGAACTTTACTGTAGTAAAATAGGTGGATTACCCCAACTTCCTTTGTGTTTCAGCCTCAGAGCTGAAAATGCTGCTTCCATCGATTAATCCTGTTTTTGTAAGGAAAAAAAAAAAAACAAAACAGCCCTTCTTTTCTTAGATTCTGTGAGTTTTAAGGTAAACATATTTTACTTGTACATATGATTGATTGTTTTCCCATATTGCACCTCAGATTTATTTTTAACCATGCTTATTGTTTTAAAAAAATGCTTTTGGGCAATTGGAAACATGCCTGGTCCTTACACTCCCTTGATCCTGGAATGAAGTAATCCCATATGCTAGTTAGGAATCCCTGATTCCTCCTCCTGTATCTGGAATATTCTGAAAGGAGATCAGAGAGGTATCCTTCAAAACCCGTCTCCTATACTGTTAATTAGTTGGAGAGCTTGAAATGGAAGAATGAATGTGATTTCTTGGATTCCCTCATAGACTTCCTATCTTTCTTGCCACTTGTAGCGTGCTGCTGGCTTTTCCTAGTGGAGATCATCTCTTCAGGGAGTGCAGTATTGTTTTGTTTAGGAACGAGGCCGGCTGAACTGTAATATACGGGCTTCATTAGAAGTTTATGAAGTCAGGACCTCAGAAGGAGGTGGTGGGCATGTGCCATGCATTTAGGGGAATGTGAAGTTTGGGCCTGGGAATTTTCTGCTTGGCAGCTGCAGAAGGAAAGAAGGACTGGGGTATGTACTTTACGTTGTGTTTTCCTGTATGGGGATGTATGGGGCAGCGTCCTTGAAGCAAAAACATTCCCTGTCACTGGACGGGGAAAGGGAAATGAGGAGTATCAAATGATTTTCCAGTAAAGCCCCAGGATTGTATTTACAACACCGATTTTATGGGGAAGCACATCCTTCTTGTCTTTCTTTTTTGACTTAGTGCCCATCAGGGATTTTTATTTTAGCCTGCTTTCCTGTGCTTCAGTTTGTGTGTGTGTTTGAACTTATCATGCTTGGCCATGTTATCTGAAAATCCTGAAACCAAGGAATTAGCTTAAGTGCAGGTTGAGGGCGGATCCAAGCACTGATGTTGATGTAGGTAGAGTTTTAATACAATTACCAGAAATATATGGAAGTGAGGGATATTGTGACTTTAAAGAAGTCATGTTTATTTTTAACATTTGGAGAAGTCACCTGTCCTGAATTCCTATCCTAGAAATATTTTTTCCTGCAAATTCCATTGGTAGGGCATGCTCAGTGGCCTGGGTGATTGGCCTCTGTCAGTCAATAAATAAAGAATTATAATAATTGCCAAAGAGGGGGTAATTTTGCCTTATAATATGTAGCTCATTCTGTGCCGAAGTTTTCAATCGTAGTATCTTGTAAAAAAGTATAACGTTATAATTTCCCTCCTCCTTTCTGATCTGAAAGTATAGTAAAGGAAGAGTGAGGTTTTTAATGTGCTATGAAATGTAAACATATGCCTTTGACTCAGTGTCTTTGACCAAGGAAATGGCTGAGATATTGAACCAAGAGGTTGTTGAAGAGTAGTTACCATTCTGGCTCCCCTCTCGCCATCCCAAAAAGAAAATAAAATTGGGAGATTAAGTCAAACTTGAACTCATCCATTGATGAGGAGCTTTCATTTTGATTTCCTATCTCAGGATATTCTCCAGTTTCACGCTGCTGCTGAAAAGGAAGGAACAAGCTGCAGACACTGTAACTGGTTTCCGGATGTTTGTGCGTGTGTATGTAAAACTTCACATCATGTGTTCACTGTTGTGTTAATCTATGAACTGATTCAAACAACAATTCGAAGGTAGAGAAGACAGCGAGAATGGCAAAAAATAACACCCAACCACCTTTTTCAGTCAAAGTGCTTGCTATGACTTTCATAGCTAGACTCGACAAATAACATTAAGTATTCAGGAGCAAGATGTCCTTGAAAGCTTCGGTGTGTTGATCTCATGAGAAAATGTACAACCAATAAAAGACATTTTTAAAAGTGCAGCGAGTCTGTCTATTAACTGAGCTGTTCACAGAAATCCTTTGTTCCAGGAAGGCTGCTTTTATGTGTAAAAGCCCCCCAGGTATGGATAAAAGCCTGACTGTTCATCCATTCTGCCTCCCCCATTCTTCTCACATCTCTATCACATCACCACCAAAACAGAACAGAACAAAACAGAGCAAAACAAGACACAGTATTGCTGTCTTGAAGACTCATTAGAAAGTCATTCCATGTATAGTATACTTCAGACTCAATATTCTTATAGACAGCCTAGGTTGGAAGTGAAGGCCAGGATTTTATTATTAAAATCAGATGGCTTGTGTCAAGGAAGAGTCCAGATGGCTTAAATGAAAAAATTTTTGGTTTCCATTTGTTCCTGGCACTGATCCAACTAGTTATTCTGAGTTTTTCCTGGTTCTGTAAGTGGTATTAGAAACTGCTTTACCTGACCAGGCATGACCACATATTCTGGAAAAGAATGAAAATGTCAGTACATGTAAATATGGTTGGGTCTGCAGAGTTCTCGGATTTTTCCCATTGGTTGAGTGTCTAGACCTATTTATCTTGTATCCACATTAGTTTGGTTTGGAGAAGCATTGCCAGACCTTAATGTTAACAGGTTGAGTTGATCACCAGTTATACCAGGAGGTGCACACTAACCATCGTCTTTCTTGTTGCTTAAAAAAAAAATTGATGTTGTTGAATCAAAAGTAAAGACTCCTTTAAATGTCCCTAGTAGTGCACCCCAGATTTACACCATTTCAGGGGTTAGAATCCAAAGTGGAGGGCTTGCCCTACCTCTGGATACGTCATCTGAATGGCTTCCTAATGGCAATGGACTCTTATACTAAATACAGCTAGATTTCATACGAAAATGGTTGTAATCCCTTAATCTTAATCCTTAGTCTTTCTTAAGGGATAGGCTTTCCTTGGAGTTAGATATTTTAAGTTCCTACAGGGGGCCAAGGTATGCAAAGGGGGAAGGCATAAATGAACGTAAGATTTTCAAGCATCATATGTGAAGGCTGTCATTTTTTCCACTTCTCTGCAGCCATCCTTATTTTCATATGTGATAATATCAAATTTGAAGACATTTTTCTTTTTATGGATACAAAGCCTTCGCTCTCTGCACACCTCTCATGTTGACTGACACTAATTTGCCCTATCAGAGTGACTCCCTGCTTAAGGTTTTGCCGGAAACTGCAAAAAAGTAGTAAATGGAGAAAGGCAATTGGGTAATAACAAAAGCACCTAGGGGTTGTTTCTTGGTGTTTTGGTTTTCTGTTGACACATAACAAACCGCCGAACCTAGTGGCTTAGAGCAATAGTTGATTATTTCTCAAAGTCCCGGTTGTTGAGTGGGCTCAGCTGGGCGTTTCCCGACTGGGGCTCTTCTGCAGTTGCAGTCAGATGGCGGCTGGGCCCGGGCTCATTGAGGGCTTCTTCACCCACATGCCTGGTGCCCAGGCAGGAGGGCTGGAGGAGGTGGGAGCCAGTGGGGCATCGCTCTCTCCATGTGGTCTCTCTGTGCGGCAACCTTGGGCTCCTCACAGCTCTGTTGTCCAAGCGTCGTCGGAATTCTTCCACGGTAGTTGGCTTTCCCCAGAATTAATGATCCTAAAGGCCTGGGCAGAAGTTGTGACAAAATCACTTAACGTAACTTCCACTGCGAATCCTGGGAGATGTGTTCCACGTCAGGAGCGGCCTTGGAAACTTGCTACCATACTTGGTGAGTCGAATACAGTTAAAACAGAAACCACTGGTAAAAAACTGATCTTATTCTTCCTTTCCTAAATGGGTGGCCAAGACACAGTGGACAAAATGCATTAAAATTGATGACTAAACTGGTTTTCTTTATCATCCACAATTTCTTTTAAGAAAGTACCTGGATCAAATAATGGTATCCTGTAGTGGGTAAGTTAGCCAACTCTCCCTGAAAATTTTGACCCACAGTTGGAATTAAAATGACACAGGAGAGAACTAAACATCGACACTGATGACTCACGCAACTCCTAGTATTTCCCAACCACCCCAGATGGTCATGGTTCATAAATACTTGCTGAGTAGGTGTTTTTCCCCAAAATGGAAATAGTTTTGTTTTTTATTTTAAATATAATACATTATGGAAAAAACTAGAAAATACATGTAGGAAAAAACCATTCCCAATTCTGAGTTAATTGATCATGTATTTTGTATATCCTTTCATACTTTTCTAAAATACATACTTGCAAATACACTTAAAAAACCTTAATGGGATTATGCTATTGTTGCTTTTGAAACTGTATCATGGGCACCTTATCATGTTGATTAATGTCATTTTTAATGTCTATATAATATACCTACATATGGATGAATGTATACATACATACATATTTGGTCCCCCATTGATGAAAATTGTATTTCCTTTTGTGTTCTTTGATAAATACCCATGTTCCTACATCTGTTTGTGCTTGTCTGATTGTTTGGGGGAAGTTTAAAAGAGCTGAAGGACCTCCTCCACTTCCCCCAGACCTGAACATCAGCAATGCTTTCGTTTGCTTGTCTCAACACTGCTCTCTTTCCATTTTTGCGGTGCCCATCCCTTCTTCAGGTCCAGTCTTCAACTGAAACACCAGGTTTATCTGGCAATAAACCACAATTAGGAGTTTGCAGTTCTGGGACCTGCCTACATGTTGGTGTCCTGATGGTTCTAAAGTTATATTCCTGGAGTGAAATGGAGCATAAGGGATGTGTCAGGAATATCCATGCAGGAAGAAATTATGAGGATAATGCACAGGAACAGAGTCACAGAACCTGCCTCTAAGCAGCAAAAGATTGCATTACAAAAAATATTGGCAATTTGGGTATAACGATTATGTGATGTCAATGATAGGCAAGAACAGAATTTCCATTTGGTCTGGTGGACATTCATTTAAGACCAGAGAAGTCTTCAGTGAAGCTGGAGCTAGAACTCTGTGGACAAAACTAATCATCACCCACTCAGTGGCTATTAGCCCTTGAGAGCTCTTCAAACATGATGCAGCAATACCGGTTTGGGAAGCTCTGCAGTACTGGGATTTGCCTTCTGTGCCCTTGCACTTCAATGCTAGCACATCGTTGGCATCACCTGGGAGCGTGTTAGAAACACAGAGCCTTGGTCCCCAGAATCAGGATCTGGCTTTCAACAGTATCTCAGGTGATTCATAAGCACATGATACCTTGAGATGTACTGATCTATTCAACTTATCTGATTTTGAAGGCTCACAGGTCAGACTTCAAGCTTCTTTGCAATGCTTTGGACATTCACCCTATTTACAGATAGAATATGCCTCTGGAAGTGATGATTGCTAGATTTATAAAGTATACTCTCTCTATTTGATGGAGGGATATGTGTGTTAAAGTACATTTAAATGCATCAGAATTCTGGTTGTTAAATGCAGTTCCTTTTATTTTTTCATTGCAGGATTATTGAAGAAGAGTGTTGGGAAGGAAAAAAAAATGACCCTTACCCTTGAACACTTATATTCCAGCTGTAGATAAAATTATCTTT
>PVKH010039194.1:0-11219 GCA_004027955.1 Chaetophractus vellerosus | reverse complement strand
GGGAACTGAACCCGGGGCCTCCCATCTGGTAGGTGGGGGTTCAATCGCTTGAGCCACATCTGCTTCCCCCTTTATTTCTTTTTTAATTTTGGTTTTATATTCACAGTATAAGGCACTTTTTATTTTTTCTGATTTGGTTTATCTGGATAAGTAGTTTTAGAGATTGTAATGGTTTGAGTTTGATTTAATTATAAATTCCAAAAATATAAATTGGATTATGTTTGTAAACTAATCTGTTCATCTGGGCATGATTAAGTTATGAGTAGGGCGTTAACTGCCACGTCAGTGAGATGTTGAGCCCCACCCCTCGGTGGGCGTGGTCTCAAGTATAAAAGGCTAGACAAGAGGCAGCAGAGCAAGCAGAGATTTAGAGAAGCAGAGATTTGGAGAAGGAGATTTGAGGAGCAGTTCTGATGTTGGAGTGAGCCGTTCGCCCGATAGTCTACAGCTGCCTTGTGGAGAGATGCAATGCATAGAGACCCACATGGTCTACAGCTGAACTTGTGGAAGAAGCAGAAGCTAAGTCCGGAGAGAAACGTAGCCCCGGGAACAGAGGAACCCGGAAGCCTGAACCCTACTTGGCAGCCATCTTGCTCCAACACGTGACTTTGGTAGGAGAAGAAACTTATGCTTTGTGGCCTGGTAACTGTAAGCATCTACCCCAAATAAATACCCTTTATAAAGACCGACCAATCTTTGGTGTATTTCAAAAGGCACACCTGTGGCTGACGAAAACAGAGATTATATTCCATAAAGTTTCAAACAACAGCAACTGATGATGTTGTTTTACATTCCATTAAATTGAATATCCCCTAAAGCTTTTTTGAAGAATAGCAGATGACCAAGATGCTGGAGGTATTGTGATTATACTTACTGTTCATAAATGTAGGCTATAAACCACACCATAAAAGAGTAATTTTTGCCTTTAGTTACCTAAAAATATAAACCTATTTCATTTATTTGTGTATGTTTTTTTCAAAGTGGTTTATGAAATTGCACTTTATGATTGTCTTGGGCTGCAAATATAAAATTCAGCATATTTTATAAGATACCTAGAAATATCAAGATCATTAATGTTTGAATAAAGCATTAAAAAATTTCAATGACAAACAAATCTGGCTCTTCAAGAAATCCACTCCTAAGCGAGAGTCAATGTAGCACCTTAATGTCAGTTAACTCGTTTGTCAAAACTAGTAAATGAGAATTTCATAAACAGTTTCAATATACAATCATAATGGCAAAATCAGAACAATTATTAATGACAATAAGTTATCAAAGATAATTAGTTTTTTGTACTCTTTTCCGTAAAGGTAATATTAATATTCACACAATGATTTAACTTTATTAAAGGCATTCTTTCTTTTCTTTTGTAATATATGATTTTCAAGACTCTTTTTTTAATAAGCAAGAAAAGATCCTTTTACCGGTTTGCTAGATGTTCTTCATTTTTAAGAATGAACTTAGAAATTTCAATAATTATGTTTTTTGGAATCCTTCCACATGGTAAAGATCATACCACATCAAATCTAAAGGAGAGAAATACACTTCACACAAAACATTCTAAATGTTACATGTAACAATCTGGGAAAAAAACTATTTTTTAAATTCCAAAGTTTTAACTTAATTTTATGTAATATTTTTCACATATACCATGGATATTTTATATATGTTGATGATATGATTGTGCTATCTGCTGGTTTGGAATTGAAATGCTTTCATAGATTAACCTTACGACAGGACTCTTTTGGTTGTTAGTGAGAGAAAATTTATCTCAAGCTTCTTTAAGTAAAAACAAATAATAATAATGTAAATAATTGAGTTCAGGGCATGAGCTTCTCAGGAGTGGCTGGATTCAGGACTCAAAATGTTGGATCCACCTTGGCTCTACTTCCTCTGGGTTGGTTCCAGTCACAGTTCCATGGCAGTCTCAGTATCTTCTGAGCCAGGTTTATAAAGGCAGTCAGTTCACCAAAAGAAAGAGTTCTGCATCAGCAATGACTCAGACATCGTAGACTGAGCGACTTACTGGCTTGCTGTGAGTGTGTGTGTAGACATCTGTGTGTGTTAATGTGTGTAAGTGGATGGGACGTGCTGAATGACGAGTCTAGGTTACTCATTCTACTCACTGCTTGGACATGCTGCTTCATTAAGATCATGTTGATTGAGTGGAGGGATATAGCCCAATAAGAGTCAGAACTTTGCTGGAAGAAGGGGGAAATGGACCCTGGGGAGACAAATATCTGATGGAGAAAGTTATTGTATGTGCAAAATACTCAAAGAATGTCTTATAAAATGTAATTTTTTGAACTTTTAGGAGAAGTGAAGCTATATAGAATAGTATAGTTTTAACTGTTAAGTTTTAAATATTGTCCCTTCTAAACATCTCTTATAATGGTGGAGCAACTAGAGACCAGAAATTTATAGGATATTTCTTCTCTAACACAGCTTTAACTAATTGCTTTTCAGATTGAAGGCTCCGTTATTTTAGATAAAGATGAAGTAAGCGCATCAATGCACATCTTACTGCACTGCATTAGAAATGTTTTTAATTTTTCACCTGAGTTCTTACGGTAGGCAGAGACAGTATTCTATTTTGTGGAGCCTGACCTGTTTTTTCAGTGACTTAAGAATTTATTTGGTAAATGATTGACAAAGTGAAATAAGCTAAATAACAATTGGAAAAGTCCAGAAGCCGATGTCAATATGTCAATTTCATCATCTATTTTCAATATGGACTTGAAAAAGTCACTAATATGTTTCCCTCTTTCTAAGATAAGGCACAAAATATTTAAAAACATTTATTAAATCATTGAGAGATTTGGTAGGGTGTGTTATTAAAGAGAAAAGATCTGAAGTAAGACTCTATTTAAAGATGTAGTTTATCATGGTATAAATCCTAAGGACAATCAGTGATGGAGAAGGGCCTTCAATTCCTTCTAAAAGACTATAAAGTCAAGAGTAAGTGAGATCAAGCACTTAGAGGAATACTCTGAGCCCCAAATGATCTCAGTAACTATCTTTTTGATGGCTTGACTGATGATCATGTGTAAGTGGTTATATAGCTTCAGTTTTCAGTAGAAATTTTCTTTTCATGGATACCTTGCTCACATTTCTCAGGAAAGAGAGAATTTTGTAGTAACAACACATACCTTCTGGAGATGTGGAGCATGAGTTGTCTCCTAAGTTAGATGAATCTGCTTTTGTGCTAGGTCATAAAAATTGACTCTATAAAGTGAAAGCTTAGGTTCAAGCAACCCAGTAGGTATTATTTCTTTGTTTTTCAATTACTTGCACTTTTTATTAAAAAAAATTGTTTTATTTTAATATGAAAAATTAAAAGTCAGTACTAGACTTTAGTAAGCATTAACATAGTCTGGGTGGGTGAAGTACCATGTTATATAACTTACTAAAAAATGAAATACAAAACTGTACTCTCTGTACATTAAAGAAAATGAAACCTCATACTTTTTGGACATTATTTTAAAGAACAAATATGACAAAAAGGAACACTGTCTTGACATACCTTTAATATACTGCCTGCTCCATGTAAGGGGATGACTAATTTAAAAAGGTTAAAAATGTGAGAAATCATCTAAGTTCAGCTGATAAACAGATTCACTGAAAAACATGACAATGTCATCTATAACATGCTCTTCATTGGTTACACATAAATCTACTACGGGGGACCTATTACAAAAAAGGAAATTAGCTCATTATTTCTAACATCTAATTCAGTCCCAAATTCAGTTCCTATATTCTGTACTATAGGGGGGATTGTTAGAAGACATCTTTCTTTCATAAGTGCTCCTGTTTGTTAGATATCACCAAATTAGTTTCTTAATTCAGAGCATTGACTTTGAGACTTAGGTTGCTATTTAACTTGCCTAATAATTCTTCTGCTGTTTTGTGTGAATGCATTGAGATTTCTTCATTTGGTTTAGGCATATTATCAAAATTCTGGAAAGTAACACATTGATGTTATTTCATTTGTTTATTTGCCAACACATTTTATTAGGCCAGTAATTATCTGATACTAAATCCAGATGAAGGAATTATAAGATAGAAAACATAAAAAGAAAAAAGTAGAGCTATCAAACCCTTTTGAACATAGTCACAAAAATCTTTGACAAAATATTGCTGATTTAAGTCAGCAACTTTTGAAAGAATATGAGTTCATGACTAAGTGTGTTTTTATCCCCAATATAAAGGTTGATTTAATAGTAAGAAATTAATTAATCATTTTAACAGAATAATGGAGGAAATCCATAGGACCCTCTCAACAAATGAAGAAAAATCATTTGAAAAAAATTTCAATACTCAATCATGATTAAAAGCTCTCAAAAATTTTATTGAAGTTTATCATTCATACATGAACATACATAAACAATAAGTGTATAGTTAAAAGTTGTGAACTTATAAAACAATCATGCATATCATCATACAGGGCTCCCATACATCACCCCACCACCAACACCTTGTATTGTTGTGAAACAATTGTTACAAACTATGAAAGAGCATCATCAAAATATTACTAACTATAGCCAATATCTTACATTTGGTGTATTTTTCCCCAGCCCACCTGGTTATTAACACCTTGTATTAGTATTATATGCTTTTGTATAGTTCATGAGAGAATGTTCTCATATGTTCTGTTAATCACAGTCCATCTTGTACCCCAGTATTCACACAAAACTTCCTCAACCTGATAAAAGGCATCTATGAAAAATGTACAGCTTATGTCATACTTATGGCAAAGAAGTGAACGTTCTCCATAGCCTTTACTGTCAACATGTTACCAGAAGTATAAGTCAGGAAAAAGAAATAAAATGCATAAGGACTAGAAAAGAAGAACTACAGTCATTTTATTAGTAGATAATATGATCATGAATGTATAAAATCTGACGATGTCTATATACTTGATAAGAGATTTAGCAAGGTTATAACACACCATATACAATAATTAATTGTATTTTTAAGTACTACCAACCAACAATTGGAAAATGAAATGAAAGGCATTAGTATAAAAAGACATACAATACTTGTAAGAAATATGTGTAAGACCTTTATGCTGAAAACTTCAAAACCTTGCAGAGGGAAATTAAAGAAGACCAAATTAATGGAAAGGTATCCCATAATCATGGATTAGATGACTCAATATTATTAAGCTATGAATTATCCTCAAATTGATCTATATATTCAACCCAATTCCAATAAATTTCCAAGTTGCCTTAAAAAAAGGGGGGGGGGAATTGGCAAGCTATGACTAACATTTATGTGGAAATGCAAAGAATACATAATAGCCAGAGCAATTTTGAAAAAAAGAGGAACAAAATTGTAGGACTTACATTATCCAAGATAAGAGAAAATCTTCAAATTTGATAAGGAAAAAATATTAATGAAATACAAAAAAATGTGAACCATTGAAAATGTTAAATTGGGCACTATCAAATTTAAAATTTTCTGCATTTCTAAACATACTTTTTGAAAATTGGAAAACTAACAGCCCTAGAGAAAAATATTAGAAATGTATATATCTAACAAACTACTTGTGTCTGTTATTCATAAAAATCCTTAGAGTTCAACAATAAGAAGACAAACACACAAATTTTAAAAATATGAGAAAGATTTGACCAGATATTTTATTAAAAAGACATTAAAATGGACTATAAGTATACAAAAATCTTCTATCCTTTAAATCATCATCATTAAAAAAACCACAATGAATTGACAAAGAGCTAAAATTAAAAACACTGAAAAAACCAACCTATGGTGTGCTTGTGGAACAAATGGAATTTTTATACACCACTAATGGGAATTAAGTGATGCAAACTCCTTCAAAATTGTATAGCAGTTTTTAAAGGAGATATACATAAAACTATCAAAAGACTCAGCTATTCCTCTCCTAAGAATTCACCAAAGATAAATGAATACATATATCCATATAGAGACATTTATATGAAAATTTATAGCTGCTTTATTCATTACAATCCCAAACTGGAAAAAAGTCAAATGTTTTTTTATATATGAATGGATAAACACACTACGGTATGCCCGAACAATGAAATATTACTCAGCAATAAAAAGGAATGCTATGGCATAAATGAATCTCAAACCTTTAGGCTGAGCCAAAGAAGCCAGGTGAAGTAGAGTAAATAAACTATGGGGGCCGGCTGTAGCCCAGTGGATAGGGCGCCGGTACACCACATGGGAAGCTCCGGGTTCAGTTCCCGGGGGCCTCTCTGAGCAGGGCAGACTGCCTCGAGGGGGCAAGCTGCCGTGGGCGGGGCAGAGCCACCATGGGCAGGGCAAAAAAAAGCCTCCATGGGCAGGGCAAAAAAAAGCCTCCATGGGCAGGGCAAAGCCTCCACGGGCAAGGCAAGTTGCCCACGAGCAGAACGGAGCCACCCGCAAGCAAAGCAGAGTTGCCCGCCAGCGGGGCAAACCGCCTGCGAGTGGGGAAGGCCACCGCTCACCGGTGAGCTGACTCGGCACGTCGCCGCAACGGGGGGAGACAAAGCAGACACAGAAGAACGCAAAAAAATGAACACAGCAAGAACAAGCAGAAAGGGGGAGGATATGAAAAAAAAATTGTAAAAAAAATAAATAAATAAACTATGATTCCATTTTTATGACCTAGAAAGGCACACAACCTACAGTAACAGGGAACAGACCATTTGTTGCCAGGGGTAAGGGACATTCACTGCAAAGATGCATACAGGAACTCTTTTGATTGATGAGAAAAAACAAATTCAAAGTAAAAGATCAAAGCCAAAGGGGTGTCAGAAAATATCAGGAATATTTGAGTTGTGGAAGGTATGTTTGTTATTTTGTTGAAACTTCAGAAAGATTTAAAGACACGTCTCATTGTTCCTCTCAGCTAGAAATTGCTTATAAGCATCTTAAGAACATACTTCTTTGACCCTTTTCACTGTAAGCATCCACAGCCTCAAAAGTAACCCAAAAGAATAATGAACTAACTCAGAAAAATATGTGGTAGTTGTTTTTGTCTAAAGAAGTAGCAGATTACAATTTATACATAAACCCGTAAGATTTCAAAAGGAATTAAAGCACATGGAGCATGCTTTCTGTATCCTATTTTAAAGGAATAGATACTGTTAAAGCGGTCTTTGAGGTCCTGACTTCTAACAAGCAGGAACATGATGAGAATACTTTCTGCTGCAAGCACAGACATTTCTTAAGGAAAAGAAGGCTGAATCAGAAAGCAGAGGACAGAACTAAGTGCCAAGTGGACCCACCTCCAAGGAACATTATTGGGCCTTCATCAACATACTCCCTGCCAGCGGAGGGTGATTTGGTGACTTGTGTTTAGATGGGTCTCAGTGGCTTCTATGTGCTCTTGTTTTCCTGTCTTCTTTTGAATTGAAGTATCTATTGTGCTCCTCCTGCTCCTCTCTCACCATTGCAGGCTGGTGTTGTGTGTAGCTTTTAATTCATTTCATTATTTCATGGCCTTTAGATGAAGAGGAGGTCCCCCTGTCGAGGTTGTACCTGATTTGCATGAGATCCTAGACTTCAAGTGTGATCCTCATGTTGTAATGGGGATAAGATTTTGGAGGTTTAGGAAGATTGGTGAGGGTTTTTTGCAAGTTGGAGGAACTCATCCCTCATCTTTGCCAGAGGACTAACTATTCTCTAAATATGGCCTCAGGTATAATATGCCTCGTGATCTTCAAGCCCCAGGTAGTCTCTCAACTTGGCTATGCACTAGCCCTGTGATTTGCTTTAAGCAATTGAACATGGTACAGTTGTCACTGAGCAAGTTCCTGGCTAAGTCTTAAGAAAGCCTAGAAGATGTTGTGCTTTTGCTTTTTTAGGGTATTCCTGACATGCAGTGAAAAAGAATTGGCTACCTTGCTGGAGAGATCATGTAGAAAAGCAAAGTGAAAGAACAAGTTTTGAGGCTAGATATGTAAGAGTGAGAGTCTTAGTCATCACAGCACCCCAGCAGAACCCAGCCTTCTCTACCATAGTTCCTGGTATGTCATGAAATATCTTGGTGTTTGCAGCCCCAGATGACAGCACATGGACCTGAGCCAAGTTGATTCACAGAATGGTGGAGATAATAAAATGGTGGTGTTTTAAGTTACTAAATTTTTGGATGAAATGTTATGCAACAATAGATAAATGAAGCACTCATACAAACCACTCCTATAAATGAAAACATAAAATTACACAGAATAACAATAAATAAACGTGCTAATTGTGATTTTCAAACTTTTGAACATTGGTTAATCTTAAATCTTTGTCTCTGGCTTATCACTACAAAGCCACCAATATTAGAGCTTTTTAGAAATGTTACTGTATAAATTATTATTTTTTAATGATTATTTGGCTTCTTTTTTCAGGTTGTCTGTTACGAAGTTAAGTGACAGTTTAGTCATTTATAGAGCCTGGCAGGAAAAAAGATACCAGATGTTATATATAGGATGAAAATGCTATAATCTCCCTGTTGTCATTAAAAGACCTTTTAAAATCCTTTAGTGGAAACTGCTTATCAATCATAGGAAGTCAGATTAAAAATATAATATAAAATAATTTGAAGATGTTTTGAATACTTTTTAAAGCAGTGTTCTTCTTTTATTTTTTTTAGTGTTCTTCTTTTAATGATGGCTAATGTGATATAGAAGTTCAAACATATTCTAGAAATATAAATCCTTCTTTTTGAAGTTTCTAGCATTAGAACTTGGCACACTAGTAATGTTGAAACATATCAGCAGTTTCTACGACAATCAGAATCAGTGGTTCCTTAGTTTAGTACTCCAAAGACTCTGATAGGTCTTAATGCTTACACATTAGTGTCACTGTCTGAGACTATTATTAAAAGCTACATTATTTGTCTTGCTCGACAAAGAACTGAATTCCAGGACAAAGTTCTATTCTTTTAGCAGCAAAATCTTGGTATAACTTCTAGCTTCTTAATTATTTTTCTATCCTGAAAATCATGCAAAAAGTTACTTAGGGGCTCTAATTATTTATATGCATACACACATTGAATTCTGGAACTAGAGCTATCAACTTGATTTAATATAACTTCATTTTTATGCTGAGTAGGTCAAGAGTGGCAGAGCCAAGAGAAGTCTAATAAACAAATTTTATTTCTTATAGAGTAAGAATTCCTAGCAGATTATATTTTTTTAGATGAGCTACTTAAATGAAAGGATCACAACTTTATATCCTTGATAGAACTAAACTTCTTACCTTTTTAAGTTCTCTGGGAGTATTAATGTCATTATGACATTAAGAAATTACTATTGTTTCCTGGAAAGAGCCTGTAAGAGATTGAATCATGTCCCTCATCAAAGTCATGTTCAGATCACAACCTTTGGCCTTGTGGGTATGACCTATTTGTAAGACCTTTGAAGAAATTATTACTTAAGTTGTGCCAAAACTGAATGGGGATTGGACTTACTCCAATAAGACTGAAGTTCTTATAAGCAAAGGAAATTGGATATGGAAGGAGAAGCAATGGGGAGCAGCCAGAAGCTGGAAGTCAGTGGAACCCAGAATAGAAAGGAGAAGATTCTGCCATATGCATTGCCATGTGATGGAAAAAAACGATGACTGAGGATTACTGCTAGCCAGCCCCATAATGTCACAGTCTTGGAGAAAGTGCACTTTATTGCTGATGTCTCAGTGAGCCAATAAATTCCCATTGTTTAAGCCAATCCATTGCATGATATTTGTTTAGCAGATAGAAAACTAGACAAAACCATAGGAATTAAAATCTATTGGCAAACATGCTTATTAAAGAGGATGACAGTGTATTCTATGGAATGACATACATACAAAGATATTTGAGTGATTCTGGCTATACAAATTGAAACATCACATCCATGTTTTGTCCAGATTATGACCTGAAGAGCTTTATCTTTAAGCAACTGAGTTATAATGAGAACACTATTAGCTCAAGCACAAAATTCTTCCTTAAAAATCCCCAGTGAATAGAAGAACACTGAAAATATGTCAAATGATATGAATTGAGATTTTACATAAATATTGATGACAATAAATAAATGAAACAAGGCCTAATATGATTACAAAGCAAGGATATGCAAATTTAAAATGAGATATTTTCATTCATTGGTGGACAAAAATGGGAAATAAAATATAATAAACTAAACAATCAGAAAATCGTGAGGAAGCAGATTCTCTTAAATTCTGTATGTGCATTTTTTTGACTTCACAAGTCCATTTTCTAGCTTAGAAAGTTCCTTCATTTATGCATTCATAAGAATTTTCACATTAGCATTGTTTCAAATAAGGAAGCAATCTAGTTGTCCATTAATTGTGAAATGATAAAGTAAACTCAGAATATTTTGAGTTTTAGATTGAGCTGAATATTTGTGTTGTTTAAGGTTGAAATATTCTTCAGTGCTGGCCATGTGGTAAGCAAGAAAGACGGAGTAGGTGTTGTAAGAGTAAGATCAGGGATGCCAAAAGGATTAGAATCTGTTAGTAGACAGGAAAACCAATGAGATGAATCAGAAGTGATACTTTTATAATCATCATTGAGCAATATCCAGATCACTTGTAGAAATGATGAGCAACTGGGATCTTTTGTTTGGAAACATTTAAATTTTCTTAGAACTGTTCAATTCCTGATATGAATTATTGTCAGTATACATAAATAATTAAGCTGATAAATGTATTGTGTTATTTTAATATCCTGTGTTTTAAAAAATAGATAATACTGTTTGAAGGTCTCTTTCTTATTTAATCTTTATTCTTTCATAAAAGAAGTCTCACTTGCCTATTTCCTTTTGGAGGAAGAGGCACACATATTTTAAAAGGAAATGCTGATTAGCATCCCTATTCTATTGTTTTCATTGGAAAGTATTTTTCTTTTTAGGTAAACCAACTCTCCATTCAGACTACAAAACTGATGATGAAGCAAAAATACTCACTTTGAAGTTAGAAGGACTTTATAGGTAGAGGGAAATGTGTCTGGAGTTGTTAACAAATCTGGAATCAGTGTGGCATTTAAGTTAGTTAGAAGGAATGGATGAGGAATCCCTGGAATGCTAATAATATAAGTTAGCATTTATTTGCTCTGAAAGTACACTTTTTTAATTAAATGAAAGCAGAATCATATTCTTTTACCAATTTATAATTGTACGAGGGGCTGGCTGTATAGCCCAGTGGATAGGGTGCCTGTTTACCACATGGGAGGCCCTGGGTTCGGTCCCCGGGGCTTCTCC